>OU426859.1:3305259-3307759 GCA_911387685.1 Dolichovespula media
GCCAGTAAATATCAACTTCGTGGAGTGGGAGTTAGGTGGCTGAGTGGGTGGAAGATAGGGGAGGGGGTGACGGGCCAGGGGTAAAGGCAATCGCACGGATCTTTACTCTTCTTCTTTTTTTCTTTCTTTTCTTCCCCTCTCCCCTCTCCCCCTCTCCCCCTCCCCACCTCCCTCTCTCCCTCTCTCTTTCGCTTTTTCGGACAACATTTTTGCGCATTTTCTTCTTTCGTTCCTCCGTTCCCCTCCTCGCCCCCTACTCTTCCTTCTCATTTCCACCTCCATCAACGTTAATTATTGTTACTTATTATGAGGACGCATCGCGGGGTAATATTTTTCTCATTTTTTGTTTTTTTGCCATTCATTCGTTCATTCATTCGTCTATCTTATTATTATTTTTTTTTTTTTTTCATTAATTAATTTTTCAATCGACGATGAGATTTATTTTTCGAACGACGGTAATACGTCTGTCAGTACTTTGGTGGCTTCTTAGTAACGAGACATATTTAGAAGAGGAAGAAGAAGAGGAAGAAGAAGAAGAAGAAAGCAAAAAAAAAATAAATGGATAAATAAATAAATAGGAAAAAGAAAAAGAAAAAAAAGAGGGGAAACTATCGGACATAACGAGTTAGATCATCGTCGATCCCTGGAAACGATTTGTTTTTTTTTTTTTTTTTTCTAATCGCATTACTGGGTGACATTAGAAAACGATTGACACAATGATCGAATCGAACTAAATAAATCCTCCTCGAGAGATTTAACGTTAAACGTTTTAACGATGTAAAAGTAGTCTGGCAATATGCCATTACACTAGGTCGAACATTTTTATTTCGCCTTTTTGTTTTCTTTTTTTTTGCTGCTTCTTCTTCTCCTCCTTCTTCTTCCTTTTTTCTCTCTCTCTCTCTCTCTCTCTCTCTCTCTCTCTCTTTCTTTCTTTCTTTCTTTCTTTCTTTTTTTCTTTCCTTCCTTTTCGATCCGCTTGACCGTGAGCCTCTGCCAAACCTTTTAATACCCAACGCAACCTTTCTTTTCCCCCGACGGCATACGGTTCAGAAGGTTAAATTCGCTTCGGAAATACTTCGAAAACGTTCGTGCACGTACCACCATCACCACCACCACCACCTCCTCCTCCTCCTCCTCCTCCTCATCATCATCCTCCTTTCTCCCTTTTCTCGCATGACTCATCATCGGATAAATCAGCCAATTCCAACGCTCGAGAGAGGGAAGAATTTTTATTTTTTTTATTTTTTTTCAAATGACGATTCCCGATTCTCGATCAAAATAATTCTAATTCCATTCTACGATTCGGTCGAGTATGTCTTTTCAACGACAACGACAACAACGACGATAACAACAAAATGAGAGATAGAAAAGGAAAAATGAAACGAACATTCCGTTCCGACGATTTCGAATGATCGATGATAGAGAGAGAGAGAGAGAGAGAGAGAGAGAGAGAGAGAGAGAGAGAGAAAAGAAGAAAGAAAAAAAAGAGAGGAAGAAAAAAGGAATGAAAGGAAAAAGAATAAAAAAGAGAGAATCATTAACCAAATCATTTCAACGTGTGACGTATTTTATCGTCGAACGACTATTGGCCGGGTTTTGTACCGAGTTATACTAGTCGATGGGATTCGTGAAAGAGATGAACAGGGACAGAGAAAGACATTTTGTACGTGCGTGTATACGTGTGTATATAAATATATATATATATATATATATATATATGTATGTATGTATGTATATATGTAAGTGTGTGTGTGTGTGTGTGTGTGTGTATTTATGGGTATGAGAAAGAAAGAGACAAACGGACTTTCGCTGAATCAGTACTAAAATGAATGATGCGCAACAGGTTCTCCAACGATACTTGTAGGTATGTTTCAGTCGGCATCAGGCGTGCGCTTTCGCATTTCTCTATTCGAAAGACCGTAGAGTATTCTCTCTTCGCTTAGAACTAAACGATAAACGATGGATCCCTCGAAGTTATATATACATACATATATATATATATATGTGTATATGTGTGTATATATATATATATATATATATATATATATATATATATCATAGATCTCGTCGCGGGACGATAGGTCGGTTTGTCGCCTTTACTCGCGCCGTACGTTTTCACTAATTGCGGAAATTAAATTTTTGAAAGGGATACGCGCTATCTTTGTTATTATTATTATTTATTATTATTATTATTTGTTATTTATTATATTTACGGTAACGGAAAGAGTGAGAGTGAGAGAGAGAGAGAGAGAGAGAGAGAGAGAGAGAGAGAGAGAAGATATTAGGAACGTATGAGGAGTCTCAAAATGAACATTTTCGAACCTTCGTCGAACAGGACGATGCAAATTCTGAGAGAGATAGAATGTGGATATAGGGTGAGAAAGAAAGAAAGAGATAAAGAAAGCAAAGGGAGAGAAGAAAAAGAAACGTTGTAAAATATATTTCAATTCGTATAAAAAAAATATATATATATATATATATAGAGAGAGAGAGAGAGAGA
>OU426859.1:3320259-3322759 GCA_911387685.1 Dolichovespula media
CAAGCTTACTCCTTGAATCCATTGCGATTATTTCCACTTGAATTCCTAGCACGCGGCACGTTTCATTCGCACCAGAGAAACAGAAACAGAAACAGAAACAGCGGGGGAAAGAAAGAAAGAAAGAGATAGAGATAGAGATAGAGATAGAGATAGAGAGAGAGAATTTTCCTTCCCTAAATACGAATCGCGCGTTGAAGATTATTTTTCGGATAGATATATCTAACAAAGAGTCTTTCACGTCGTAGGATATAATATCGTACTTGTATATTTTAGCGGATACGATGTTCGTTACAATTTTTTTTTTTATTCTTTTATTTCATTTTTTTTTTTTTTTTTTTTTTTTTGGTAAGTTCGATACGAATATGATGGGCAAAAAGGAAAAAGAAAGGGAAAGAAAATGAAAAGGCGATCGGAAATGTATTTATATCGAGTCATGATCGCGCGTGATCGTACAACGAAAAAACGAGATATGCATGTTTGACTCGGTAAATAAAGAAATATATATATTTAGTTAATAACTAAGGATCTAATAAAATAAATTTTTCGTTCGATCAGATATATCCTCGAATTACAATTCGTTTTAACAAGTTTTATGTGTGCGTGTATGTGTGTATGTGTCTGTATATATATATATATATATATATATATATATACATGAAATTAATTAGTGTACCATATCGTAATATGCATACACAACTACATAATATATATATATATATATATATATATATATATATATATATATATAAATACACATATACCGAATATATTTCGTAATTCGTTCGTATCGACGATAGCCTCGAGCGATCGTACGCTTGATTACCGTTGAAGCCGTTGTTAAAACGACGATAAGTATGTTAACGCGTTGTGAATAATGAATTTAATGATTTAAATTGTAATCACGGCCATAATCGCAAGTATCAATTATAATTTTTATCCTAACCTATCCGTCCATTATTTTTTCATTCATATTTACGGAGACGATATTTTCATTGGAGAGGAACAAAAAAACAAAAGGAACAAAAAAATATTGTCTCCAAAATATTAAAGACTTTATAGAATATTTATTTTAAAATTAGACGAATGGTCCCTCTCTCTTTCTCTCTCAATCTTTCTCTCTCTCTCTCTCTCTCTCTATATATATATATATATATATATATATATATATATATATATATATATATATATATATTTAAGACTGTCATGTAGTCTCACTAGAAACGATGATTCGTTTCGAAGTCGCGAGTGCAGGGCCGAGGCTCAAAATGGATTTAAAGCGAGGCCAGGGCGCGAAGCAAAGCTCCGATTCGTTCCACGCACGTACGGACTCTTCCCTCTCTCTCTCACACACACACACACACCGAGAGAGAGAGAGAGAGAGAGAGAGAGAGAGAGAGAGAGAGAGAGAGAGTCTGTCCTCGAAGAGTGAGGGAACACGAGAAGAGAAGTGAGAAGGAGGCAAAAGGAGAGGAAAGATGTCATCAACCTCGAAGACTCGGCCACGAAACGGTGACTAACTGTGCAAAGTTTAACCCTCCTCTTTCTCCTCCTTCTCCTCCTCTTCTCCTCCTTCTCCCCTTTTCCTCCACCTCCTTCTCTTCCTCCTCCTCCTCCTCCTCCTCCTCCTCCTCCTCCTCCTCCTCCTTGAAAACTCCCTCTTTACTATGGAAATGTCGACCGTTCGAGTTGTCGTCACGGAGGGCGAATAATCGTACTTAACTACTATATATATATATATATATATATATATATATATATATATATATATATATATATATATATATATACACATATGAGAAAAAAAGAAAGAGAGAGAGAGTAACAACACAAAGGGTTAACTCATACCTGGAAAATTTGCACCTGATATCGAAGGCATATCGACACGGGTGTCCGCCCTATTACCTCGGACCGCAATTAACCCTGCGTTTTGCCGGAACTTATAAACGAGCTTGTGTAATTCGATATTGACATTCGAGGAGGAGGAGGTAACGGTCCGTTTTAACACGCTCATCGAGAGGAATGGAAACGTTTATTATGTCACTCTACGAGGTGTGAAATGTGCTTGCGGATTTATAAACGTTGAGACACGTTTCAAGAGAGACACACACAATGAGAGTAAGAGAGAGAGAGAGAGAGAGAGAGAGAGAAAATCGAATTTGAGCGATCATTCATCCAAACCATTTCACTGTGTTCCGAGTAATAAACGGACGATTGTAAAGTTTTGAAATTCAACGAAAATGAAAGGACGGTATGGTACATTTACGTATATATATATGTGTGTGTGTGTGTGTTCCTTGCCCGCGTGTATATATAGGATAAATGAATTCGATCAGAAGTTTGTTTCAAAGTTTCTCGTATCTTTTTGACGTTGTTAACGACTCACCACACACACACACGCACGCACGCACACGCATACATACATACATACATACATACATGCATACATACATACATACGCGCGCGCGCGCATACAAATAACCACTCCCTGTCCATACCACCC
>OU426859.1:3330259-3465259 GCA_911387685.1 Dolichovespula media
ATAATTGTATACCCGTCGTTATGTGGAATCGAGGAAAGGCTTAATCTTATTTTTATATCGCAAGAGTTATCGGTATAACGTTTAAAAAGATCGAGTTTATTTTTCAACCCTCGTTTCGTGGAATAATTCCCCTTGTACCCTCGTCGTATAGTATTTTAATCATTCTTTTAACGTTCATCGTGTGATATTTAGGAGTATTCGCAAGACGGCGAGAATAGTATTGTTAATATCTCCAAGTAATTAATAAAATTGCGGAGGTATTTTTAGAATCAAGTAGATAGAAAAAAAGAAAAAGAAAAAGAGGATACGATCTTAGCTAACCCAACATGGAAGATTTAAGGAAATAACTGAAGGGTAGTAAATTCGTTGTTTCTTTTTTTCTCTTTGTTACTTCTTCTTCTTCTTCTTCTTCTTTCTTTTTTTTGTTTGTTTGATTTTTTTTCCTTTCGTTTCTTTTTCTTCCTCTTTTTTTCTTTTCTCTCTCTCTCTCTCTTTTTTTTTTTTTTTTCTTTATATCCACGACGGCAACTCACCGAAAGAAATTTGCGGGAAAATTGATGAAAAATTATCTCGGGTAAGAGGTAAGAGATAAGATGATCGAGATCGGGGGCGGATTAACGCAAAGAGAACGTAGAAAATGTTAAAAACGTAAAAGGAAGAGAAACGTTAGAGAGATTCTCGAACGTCGTTCGATACGTTCGATGGCGCATCGGACCACCCTTCGTCCTTGGAACATTAATCAAGGTATAGGTATAGGAAGTATAGGTACATATATATATATATATATATATATATATATATGCACTTCTACTTCTACTCCTACTTCTCCTTTTCTCCCTCAGCAGATTTCTTTGACACTGGTACGAACTCTCGGGGCCATTGGTGTGCGATCGGTGATGGTAAAGGGGGGGGGGGTGAAGGAGGAACGGGGGCGGAGGGGTAGGGGTTTGGATCGGGGTGACTCGACGAGAAAAGACAAATTACGATGATAAGGATGAGAAAAATGTTGGATATAGGCTGAAGGGAGCGCAAGAGAGAGAAGGTTATGTCGTTGTTGAGAAAAGGGGGATGGTAAAAGATGGTTGAGCATCGTCATTCGGAAGTCTCTCGAATATTTTCGCAGAATAAAAAGTGTAAGGTCCGCACAGAGGCGATGCTAGGTAGAGGAGGACGAGGAGGATGAGGAGGAGGAGGAGGAGGGTAGAGGAAGAAGAGGAGGATGAGGAGGAGGAGGAGGAGGAGGATATGGGGTGGTAGTGTGGGTTGGCGTAGGGTGACGTAGGGGTGAGCGTTAGCCGGGGCGGAGACGGTGCATTACGACCGGGACAGGGCATGGCATGGCTAGCTCAGGAAAGTACAGGATGTGAGAGGAGGGGTAGTTGATGCAGGAGGGTGCATGGGAGGAGGGCGGTTGCCCCAGTAAAAATCGATCCTCCCCACTCTTTTCCTACTTTTTCCCCTAGAGAGGTTCGCAACCATGAGAGGAGGATGAGGTAGTCCGGGAGGAGGGGGTGAACCGCGCGGCGGAAACGCGAGGAGGTGAAGGAGGAGGAGTAGGAGGAGGAGGAGGAGAGCTTGCAGAGGGTTACCTCTCTCTCTCTCTCTCTCTCTCTCTCTCTCTCTCTCTCTCTCTCTCTTTCTCTTCACCCTCACCCTCTCTCTCTCTCTCTCTCTCTCTCTCCCCCCCCTCTTTCTCCCTCACTCTTTTCCTCTGTGTATCCGCGTCTCTGAATCTTCGCGAATATCTGTGTACCTACACGTGTGTGTGTGTGTGTGTTTGTGTGCGCGAGCGCGCGCGCGCCACCCCCGATGCACTCGTGTGCGTCCTCGAACGGATTTTTTTGCGAATATTAGTGCGAAGCGCTCCCATGTAAAGGCTCGCGCACACGGATGATTTTTCTCTCTCTCTCTCTCACCCTCTCTCACCCTCTCACCCTCTTCTCACCCTCTCTCTCTCTCTCTCTCTTTTTCTCTCTCTCTCTCTCTCTCTCTCTCTCTCTCTCTCTCTCTCTCTCTCTCTCCGTCTGTCTGTCTCTCTTTTCCACCACACGTTGCTACCGTTTTTTCGGTATACCTTTCGCGTGTGCGCACGTGTGCAGGTCTGCGTGGGCAGATATCGCACGCGGTGCTTACGGGCATCGTCCTCCTCCGTGTGCACGAAAAACTCTGCACCACGTCGATGCCGGTAAACGCCCAAAAACTTGAGAGGATGACATCGCTTTCGCGTTAATCGGACCGACGGAACACAACTAACGAGGGAGAGAATGAAAGAGAGCGACGGAGAGAGAGAGAGAGAGAGAGAGAGCGAGAGCGAGAGAGAGAGAGACAGAGAGAGAGAGATACAGAGAGAGAGAGAGAGAGAGAGAGAAATAGAGAGAGAGGGAGAGGGAGAGAGACGAAGGGAGAGAAAATGTCCAAGAAGAAAGAAGATAATCTTGATACTCCCTCTATATTCGTCCTTTAAAGGAGATGATCTCGAGGAGGTTCCTGACCCGGCGACGACACTTTCGGAAGAATCGTTCCATTTTCAAAACTTTCTTTTCCTCCTCCTCCTCCTCCTCCTCCTCCTCCTCCTCCTTCTCCCTTCTCCTCCTTCTCCTCCTTCGTACCAACGGCTACGTGCAAATAGAAAGAAATGTACGCGGGCACGCGCGTAGAGATTAAAGTAAATAGAAGGAAAAAAGAGAAAGAAGAAGAAGATCGAAGTAAAGGAAGGAAGGAAGGAAGGAAAGAAAGAAAGAAAGAAAGAAAGAAAGAGAAAAAGAGTGGGGGAAGTTAAAAAGTACAGTTTTAACGTGTCTAGGTTGGCTCGGGGTATCGTTATACCTCGTCGGATACGAGCGACGAGATATATATTTTTAATGAATCTTTCAAATGATTTTCGTTTTTCTTTTTTCTTTTTTTTTTTTTTTTTTTTTCTTTTTCTCTTTGCCGAAAGTTTCGCCGAAGTTACCTTTGCAAGAGACCTATCCCTCTAGCATCCCCGCACCCCCTCTCCCCCGCATCACCGGCCAGCATCGGATTCGTTAGTGCGAATATCAGGTAAAAATTATCGTTTCAGTTTGAGGACTACCTACGTTCGATTTACATTAAAACGAGGATGGAATGGTTGGAAGCGAATTCGTTCGTTCGTTTGTTCTTCCATCCATCCATCCATCCATCCATCCATCCATCCATCCATCCATCCATCCATACTTCCTTCCTTCCTTCCTTCCTTCCTTCCTTCCTTCCTTCCTTCCTTCCTTCCTTCCTTCCTTCCTTCTTAAAACCATCAAAAGGAAGAAGAAAGAAGGACAAGGGTTGCAGAGAGAAAAGAAACGCCTCTCTCGTTTCTCGAACGACCGCTGCTCGACTTTCCTCGAGTGGTACCTTCCCTTTTTCTCTTCCATTTTTTTTTCTCTATTTTTATTCTCTTTTTTTTCCTTTCTCTCTCTCTCTCTCTCTCTCTCTCTCTCTCTCTCTCTCTCTATCTCTATCTCTCTATCTCTCTCTATCTCTCTCCATCTCTCTCTCACGCTCTTTCTCTTTATAAATTTTTTTTTCGTTCCTTTTCATATTCTTTTTCTCTCTTTTTTCTTTTTCTTTTTTTTTTTTTCTTCTTTTTCTTTTTCCCCAAGTGCGCCCGTACTCCGCCGTCAGGTTTTACCAACGATACGATTCTCCAGCTCCAAGTACTATAACAGGAACTTGCATGCCTACCGCCGAAATATTTTCGCGTCTAATTTTTTTACGAGATTCTCTCCACGCGCTCTTCTACGCTTTTTTCGTGGCCGATCGATAAGAGAGAGAGAGAGAGAGAGGAAAAGGCTGACGACGTTCTCCGCTAGTTCGTAATTACGTACTACCAGCTTATTCTTAATAAAAACCCACCTACACGCTTACATATATACATACATATATATGTGTATATGCATACACACACTTATATATACATACATACATATATACATACATACATACATATATATATATATATATATATATTTTGCTTCTGTCATTATATATCTACGATTTTCAAAGTAAATCCACTCGACTTCTCAATTTTTCAATGACTTACTTACTTACTTACTTACTTACTTACTCACTCAGTATATATACCCCACTAAGTATAGGGAAGGAAATCGTTGAAAATGTTCTCTATAGCGGAAAGATAGATAGATAGATAGATATTCCCTACCGAAAATTTGATGAAACTTCCTTAGAGAAATCGCGACGCGAGCTAATGCCAACGCGTTAAGCATAAACCGCAATTCTGTAAAAGGGTTAAAAGAGAGAGAGAGAGAGAGAGAGAGAGATACAAGAGTAAGGTGCGCGCGAGCTATTAACGGATACAAAACGTCACCCACAAACGCGCGGTTTTTTTTTACGTCGACGCGTTCGCGAGTCCCCTCCGCCCTGCCCCACCCCACCCCACCCCGTACGTACTTACGTACGTACGTATAAACGAGAGTTTGAAATCGAACGGCGGTGGTCCGTAACCCCGTATCGAAGAAACTTAATATCGATCAATCCTATCCGAATTGAATCGATCTTTCCATTAATCGAAGAAGAAAAGAAAAGGAAAAGAATTTCTCGTCCCATTCGATATTCGATATACTCCAAAAGTTTTGACTTTTTCTCGACGAGTGTACCTTTTTCTTTCTTTTTTTTTTTTTTTTTTTTTTTTTTCTATCTTTCACATGCTCTAACCTCGATCGACACGGTTTCGATGCGAATCGAGATGTTGTTGTCGCTATGGGAAGAAAAAAATTTTGTAAAGGGATCCATTTCGTAAGATCAACGAAAATTATTCGATCTTCCGATCTCAGCTACGATCTCTATTCTTATTTGTCATTTGTCTTCCTTTTCTATCTACTCGGACGATCGCGGGATTTCGAGTAACGACGAGAGTAGCTAACACCAGAAATCCTCTTAATTCCGTGTGACGAGCCGAATACGAGCGACGACCTCTCTCGGAGTTATTATGGTACGGTTTATAGATAGATTACTCTATTATCTATTAGGTTTAAGAGAGGTCGGGGGGAAGGGGGAGGGGAGGAAACGCAACGAGTTACTTTAATAATAAAAAAAAAAAATAGGAAAAGAAGAAAAAATTCGATAGAAAATTCTAAGACAGCCGTCATTTATATTATACGCATAGACGTACTCGTAGGTGGCTAAACAAAAACAAACGAACGAACGAATAAATAAATTAAAAAAATTAATAAAGATATTCACGACATTAGATTCGCTTTTGAAGCAGAATTTTCATTTTCCTTTTTCTCTTTTACTAAAAAAAAAAAAAAAAAGAGAAAAGAAAAAAAAAAGAAAAGAAAAACAATAAAAGTCCGTTGCGAAACGAACGCAAAGAAACCGTTGATACGCGTGGTCGATGCGTAGAATCGTATGTCGATGTAATAACGCGAAAGGCAAAAAAAAAAACTTCCACGCATTGTCCCTAAGGTAGGGTTGGTTGGGTTGGTTGGAGCGGGAGAGCGGGGGTAGAGGTACGTTTCTTTTTACACCCCCTCGTCCCCCCCCACCCACCCTCATCGAACGTATACGTACGTTTGATAAGTAAAATTTTTCAAGTTTCGCTTAGCGATGCGACAAAAGTTTTTTCGTATCTGTGCATCGGTAACGTCGACTCGACACACCCCTCGCCCGAAGCGTATCTCTCTCTCTCTCTTTCTCTCTCTCTCTCTCTCTCTCTTTTTCTCTCTCTCTCTCTCTCTTGGCGGATGTCCTTTGCGAGCGTGTACAAGTGCACGCGCGCACGGACGCGAACTATTTGCGCGCGTGTCAAGTTGTGCACGCGCGCATAGAAAGAAAAAGAGACAGAGAGACAGAGATAGAGATAGAGAGAGAGAGAGAGAAAGAGAGAAAGACGGGAAGAAAGAGAAAGACAGAGAGAGAAAGAGAAATAAAAAGAGGGAGAGAAAAAAAAATATGGAGCTACGTACTTACACACACACACATCACATATACATACATATACATACATGCATATATATATATATATATATATACACATACACGCGCGCATAGACGCGCGAGAACGCCGCCTCCGCCGTCGCGGCGCTTCTGTCGTCCGCTGCAACGATGAAAAATTACCCCACGGAAGCAGGGGTGGGAGGGAGAAAGGGAGAAAGAGAGAGAAAAAGAGAGAGAGAGAAGCAGGAAGGAGCGCATGGAAGGGAGAAAGCGAAAAAGAGAGATAGAGATAGAGAGAGAGAGAGAACGAAAGAGAGAACGGGAGAGAGAGAGAGAGAGAGAGAGAGAGAAAGATAGAGAAAAAGAGAGAGAGCAAAGCGCTTTTTTCTCTAGACCCCGAGCTCGTCGTCTAGCGCCGAGTTCGCGAGCCTGACAGACAGCTGCAGCAGCGGAGCCCTGATATATCGACCGGGCCACCTAACCAACTACCCAACCTATCTCTTTCTTTTTTCCTCTCTCGTTTCTCTCCCTTACTCCGTCTGTCTCTCTCTCTCTCTCTCTCTCTCTCTCTCTCTCTCTTTCTCTCTCTCCCCTCGCTCTCGCTCTCCACTATTATACACCTGGGCTCGTGCGCGCCCACACGGACATACAACGGCGCGTACGAAAAAAAGTACTGGCTCACCGACACCAGCAGCCTCTGTCGAGGCGGGAGCACTCTTTGAGCTCTTACGCATACACACACACACACACACAGAGCAGAGGAACGACATACACAGGAAGGTGCGCTTGCTCGCTCGCTCGCGCGCGCTTCACGTACACACGCTTGTACCCGCTTTACACACCGATCACCTCCTCCTCCTCCTCCTCCTCCTCCTTTTCCTCCACCTCCTCCTTTTCCTCCTCATCCTCCTCATCCTCTTTCTCGTCCTAGTCCTTCCTCTTCGTCCCTCCCAACGACCGAGCACTCTCTCTCTCTCTCTTGCTCACTCTCTCTTACTCTCACTCTCTCTCCCCCCCCCTCTCTCTCTCTCTCTCTCTCGCCCGCTCACTCTTTTTCCTTCCACCCATCTCTCGCGGAAAAGGGTGGCTGTTAGAGCGAAAAAGAGGGTTTTGGTAGCGGAAGAGATCGGGAGGAGGGTGGGCTGACGCCGGCACCACCACCACCACCACCACCACCATCACCATCACTATCGGGAAGGGCCAAGGGGAGTGGGTTGGGGGAGGGGGCCTGGAAAGGGTGGACAAGACGAGCGGTGGCGGGTGCACCGAACGGAGAGCCCAGTCAGCTCCAGGATAATTAGATCCTTTACAGGTTACCAATGATTGATAGTCTTCGAAATACGTAGAGATCCCCCTCGCCAATGGGTCCAGAAAGAGAGAGAAAGAGAGAGTATGAGAGAGAAAGAGAGAGAGAGAAAATGCCTCTCGTACGAGTCGATGCGCTCGTCGAACCTTGCTTCGGTTCGGTTCTGTTAGAGGGCAAAAAAAAAGAAAAAAAGAACAAGAAAAAGAAAGATTAAAAAGGGAAAAAAATTAAAAAAAAAAAAAGGAGAGAGAGAAAAGGAAGGAAAGGAAAAAGAAGAAAACGAAATAGAAAAGGCAGAGAAACACGGAGCTCGAATATCTACGATAAATACGAAATCTCCAGGTCCGCTAACCCCTTCCGTCGATTATGCCCTATCAAGCTTGCTATACCAACGTTCTCCCGACGCACACCCCCTATCCCTCCTCCCACTCCTCTTCTTCCTCTTGTTACTCTTGCTCCTCCTCCTCGTCCTCCTCCTCCTCCTCCTCCTCCTTCTCCTCCTCCTCCGCCTCTTTGTCTTCCTCTCTTAAACCACAAGAGTTTCGGAAAAAGAGAAAAATAAACAAAAAAGAAAAAGAAAAAGGGATCACCGACGCCGATGCATCCGCGATCGATCCAACGATTTTCTCTTTCCGCACGAAAAATTCGAGGACCACCTTTTTTTCTCCCCATTGGTCTAAACTTATTTCCCTCCCCCCGTCCCCACCCCACCCCCATCCGCTGCCCACTTGCGATTCATGTTCCAATTTTTTTTATCGTATTTCTTTTTTTTTTACTTTCTTGTTTTTGTATTCCTTTTTCCCCTTTGCCACTTTTAAAGTTGATACAAATCCTAAGGTCGCGATCAATGCAATATTGCATCGACGAATCTTGTATGACATTCCAGTTGTGTGTGTGTATATATATATATATGCATTCACACACACGTACAAGCACACGCAAGCATATATATACATATATATACATATATACATATATTTATATATGTATATATATGTATATGTATATATATATACTTTACTTTTAAAGAAGCCCCACGAAAGAATCCGGTAGACGCGAGGTTCACGAATGCCTCTTAGTTTTACTAAGGTTTTTTTTTCCTTTCTTTCTTTCTTTCTTTCTCTCTCTCTCTCTCTCTCTCTCTCTCTCTCTCTCTCTCTTTCTTTCCTTTTTTCTCTCCTCTCCTTCTCCCACCATTTTTTTCTTGTTTCCTTCCCCCTCTTCGCGAAACAAGGCAACTTAAGATCGCCGAGTTTCCAAGATGATATCATAGATCTTCCTTACGTAAATTTCACTTTATTATCAATGAGGAAAAAATCCAAATGGAATACAACTCATTAGTTTTGCCGTTTTACTTAATAACAACAACAACAACAACAATAATAATAATAACAACAACAACTTAAGTCGTCACACAGATCGTTCGCTCGTTTAAAGGGTTGTATGTTAGGGGTGGGGTGGGATGTTAGATGGGGGAGAGGGAGAGGGGAAAAAAAGAATTGAACAAAAAAAAAAGAAATGAGAGAGACAAAGGAAGAAGATGGAGAAGAAGAAGGAAAAGAAAAAGGATATTATAGAAATAATTCCTTTGGAAGATCACTCCTCATCGGGAAACTTTCTTGCGTACCAATTTTTAATACCGTCTCCGTGGCAATCTTGCAAGCTCTGCTAATGCATTCCTTCGTCGACAAATGAGGATGATACGCTTTAAAGTAGCTTAGACTACCCAGAAACGCGTCCCCTGCTCCCTGCATGTAACAATAAAAAAGAGAGAGATTCTTCAGTATAATTCTTTTGTTATACGTTTTATGTATCTAAATGAGACGACTCGACGACTTAAGTACTCGAGCTAACTTATTCGACGTGTACTTCGAGCAAATTTAACATTGATAAACAATCTACCAACTTTAACAAGAGAACATTCCTTCTTGTATTACTTTTTTTTGTTTTCTTTCGTCGTTGCTGTCGTTGTTTCTTTTCTTTTCTTTTTTCTTTTTTCCTTTTATTTATTTATTTATTTATTTATTAATTTTTTTTTAACCTCAACCCGCGACTTTCTCCTCGTCGTACCCTTTATGATTCACGTTTACTAACGTGCTTATCCAATTAATTATCAACAAAAATGATTAAATTATAAAGTGAAACGCTCTATCTCCGTCTCTCTCTCTCTCTCTCTCTCTCTCTCTCTCTCTCTCCCTCCCTCCCTCTCTCTCCCTCCCTCTCTCTCCCTCTTTGCCGCCGGTAAGTCGTGAGAAAAGCTCGAGTGAATTTCGAATATTTGGCGCGCAAGCGCATTCGTACCTTTAAACGGACTACTCCCTTGGCTGAGTAATAAAATTTAATGAAGGGATTAAATGTTTATTTCTTGTTTTCTTCGCACGCTTTAGTCATTTACGTATTAATTAATGCGAGCCCCGCGAATATAGCGAAAATTTTAAACTGACTATAATGAGTCCTGCGCGATTCTTTTTATTTTACTGTTTCCTTTTCTTTTTCTTTCTTTCTTACTTTTCTTTCTTCTTTTTTTCTCTCTCCTTACTTTACTCTTTCGCATAAATTCAAGCAGTGGCTTGAAATAAAAATCGTATTAAAAACAAAAAAAAGAAAAGAAAAGAGACCTTCGCCGTCGTATCAACGACAAAATGTTTTCGTTACGACATAAATACTAAAAACAGCAACGAGCACATTGATCGTAATTTGTACGTTAATTGAATAAAAAAAAAAAGAAATATATATATATATATATATATAAATGTGTGTATGTGTGTGTGTGTTGTGACGTACAGTAGTATCAATAGGATCGACTTTTGTCGTTGAGATTTGAGTTATCTCTCTGTTCTCTTTAGAGGCATAAACGGCACCTAACGATCCAAGAGTAAGTATGACCATGTTACATCCTTTAGAAAATAAAATGTCTATCGCATTTTGCGCGTTAGACAACGTCAGCGGTTGCACCCCCGTTATAACTTCGGCCTGAAAAAATAAAAAAATAATATTGCCACCTACAATCCCTTTCGCCCATATTTAATTCCATTTGTTTTTTATCGTCGAATCTTTTTCTCCCTTCCTCCCTACCTCTCTCTCTCTCTCTCTCTCTCTCTCTCTCTCTCTCTCTCTTTCTGCTCGAGTTAATTATTATTAATTTACTTTTCAACCCACCTCGGTCTCGTTAATACAAAATATGTCGCACAATTGGAAAATCTCCGGATGGATATTCTTTACGGCCGGTGCACCGTTCACAATTGAAAGCCCTAGACCGCATCGTTACATGGGTAATTATACTTAATTGTTATGTCTTCTCTCGTTTTGTCGAAAATTTATTGCAAATATAAAATTCCAATGGCGTTGAGTAATATTAAATAATGATAAAACGAACCGTTGCCCTTGTGGATTCGTAAAGCTTGCAAAGTGGCGTCTAATGGCGACTCGAATTGGCATAGTAACACCGTAGCATTTTTAATCAAATCGGCAGAATATGTAACTTGATCGACGCTTAAAAGTTCATTAGCTCCAGGTACGACCACTATACTGTTTTCTCCTAAAAACGAGTGCACTTGAAAATTATTTCACGTATAGGTTTCGACGTACGCGTAATCCATTTTATTTTAGGACGATTTTTTTTTGTTATTATCGAAGCGAGCATACAGGATTGATCGAGTTCTCTTCAATATTTTTTTTTTTTTTTTTTTGAAAAAATCGATTACTCTTTGGCGACACTTTTTAGGCCAATTCTTATCCTTTTTTTTATTTTTCTTTTTAATTTTTTTGTTTTTTTGTTTTTTTTTTTTTTTTGTTCAATCTTCAATCCTCGAAAAAAGAATAATCGATTTTTAAGATTACCTAGAAACTTTGGACCCATTCTGTATGTCATAAAATTCATTCATATCTTTCTTATCCCTTTCGACGATGATAACATCGCGAACCTCTATCGCAAATTCGTATATGTAATATCGTATAAAGTACGACGTTTGAAAAAAAATAGATAGATAATTTATCATTACAATTACGATCATTATACGTTATCTCTAACATATCTTATATAATAAAGATAACACGAATATATCATTGATTTTTTTTTATCTCTCTCTCTCTCTCTCTCTCTCTCTCTCTCTCTCTCTCTCTCTCTCTCTCTCTCTCTCTCTCTCTCTCTAATATTACATACCATTACCAGCAACTGTAATATGAGCTATTCCGCTTTGTATATCCTTTTGAATTTGAATATAAGCAGTATCTACGTTTTCCTTTTTTAATATATCCAAATAAGTTTTTGCATAATTGTCATTACCCAACTATTATAAAGGAGAAAAGAAAAAAATTGATTAAAATAATAACGTAGAATTTACATGATCATCTACAATTGTCTAAGCGTTTAAAGTAAATATTGTAAAGATTATTTATGAAATTTTACTTTAAAAAAAATCAAATTATCCAGATCGTTGGGAGGACAAAGAAACTTCTTAAATTTAAAAAAAAAAAAACTTCTGAATGAACGATCACAAATTTAAAATTAGGTATGCTGCTTAAGGATTAAAAGAAATTTATATAATTACAAAGAAAGAAATATCATTACTGATGCAATGAGAGTCGTTGTTGCACCGAGTTTAGCAGCGCTCACACATTGATTAGCACCCTTTCCACCATATTTTACTTTAAATTCGTTACCAAATATTGTCTCTCCAGGTTTCGGTAAGCGAGATGCATAGCTAAAAAATTAATATCCTGATTGCATAATCGTCAAGTTTTCTTTATCTAACAAAATCATTTTCTTCATTCGCTAACGAATTAGGTAAATTATATGTTAAAGCGTAACAAAATAATTATGTATCTATAAATAAAAATGCAATCTTTCAAGATCTAATAAAAACACAATTGAATTTCTCTATATTATAAAGGACATTAAGCAAACAGAAATATACGATATTTTATAACATAAAATGTTAAAAGTTTTCAAACTTACCAAGTAAAGTCTATCATACATGAACCAAGAACAACGATATTCGTACTCATTATTTTGACAAAATTATTTTTATAATAATAAATATCAACGTTATCGTTTTTCGATGAATTAAACTTTGCAAACGTCTTGAACGAAATTATTGTACAAAATGTCTTTCACGTAACAACGGTAGAATACCTAAGCAGAAATTGATAATTTCTGTTATCTTTGTTACGAAATAGAAAACCTATCCCGAGTTTAACGATAATGCATGATATCAATATATGTACGTACATAACCTAACAGTTTGCGAATAAATCATTGTTTTCCTATTTAATTTCAAACATTCATACCATAATTCCGTACCTTTGTATATAACTCTATTTTTCTCTATCAATAAATATTGTATTAATTAATGGATTAAATAAATCGAAAAAATAAGTACAATCATACTCGTGACTTTAACTTAACCTATCTTATATGAAAGTTTTACTTTAACGGACTTATATTTATAAAAAAAAAAGTTGCCTAAAGTAGATTTTTTTTATATAAGTCGACCGTATCATCGATGCCGATAATAATCATGCCATCTTCTTTATATTCTTAAACCTGAAATGCTATGCAACGTTGATAATACGATCATGACATACCTAATAGAAAATGCAATTTATTCCATACACTGCCATCTGTAGTAAAACATTACAATTATAATTGACAATAACTTACTCTTTCTCTCTTTCTTCTACCGCGAACTAAAAGATTATTAAACAGAGTAGTAATCACTGGGCGTCCATCTTTAACAACTTCGGTCGGAAGGATGCGTTTTCATTGGTTTAGCGATGTTTGATGCGGCTATTATGTGTGTCATATATTGAAATATTATAAATTATGTTCAACGAATTCAACGAGGATAATAATAATCGCAGAAGTGACATAAACGAAATGGTAATTATTTGTATGTAAAAGAAATTAATATCTTAAACCAAAAAAATTAGTCCAGCATTCTGATTGGTCAGCGTCGATGTAGAATTAAGAATTGTCCAATCAAAATTCAATGCAGCCAATCTTCCTCCTAGTCATGGTTTTTTTTTAATCTTTCAAAATTAATTTTTCAATGTCAACAAACAAATATGAAGCTTCGTAAAAATCTGAAACACCATTATATTTATTTTTATGTTGGATTAATTTTTATTTTATCCATTTCATTTGTTGAGATAAAATTTATAATTCAAATTTAGCGCCGGTAGTTGGAGGAATTTTAATGTCTTTTGGTTCGCTAAATAATTTGCACATAAATTGTACGAGATATATACATACACAAAAATGCATTATCGCCTTACACAAATATCTATCTAATTTACTTTATACTTCTATCATTCTACTTTAAATCTGCTCTACGCACGCACGCACACACGCATACACCTACGCACATCAGGTGTATATGTCGCGTCATGACAGTAATTTCCATATCCATAATTTAACTAGCGTACAATATACATATTTATACTTTACTATCTTATAATTTATTGAAGAATAAATAATTAAGATATTTCGTAAGAAAATTTTGTTCAAAAAAAAAAATATATTTGTAATGAACCATTTGAAAAATAATAATAAGTTAAATAAGATTATCCAATCATGGTGTGTTTATTACGCGACTCATCGAAATTTGTATATTCACCATATTTATATATACGTCGTTGAAACTGATTAAAATCTCAAGGATTTATCATTAAAGATATTTCTGAAAATAGTTGAAAAGATAGAAAGCGGAATTTAATGTATATCGTATTAATTATCTCTGTAACATTCTAATCGTATCGGCCGTTAATATTTGGAAAAAGTTGTGACCAGTTTGAAAAATGTAGTTACATATACATATACTAACATAAACATATATCGAATTCTTAAATTTAAGGGTTTTTTTTTTTAAGAGAATTGCACAAAATTTCAAGAAAATTTATTAATATCCGATCAAGATAGTTATTATTATTACGTAAATTAATATATGTGTGCGTATATGCATACAAGTATATACATATATACATACATATATAATATATATATCATATATATATATGTGTGAAATATTTTTTATCAGTGTATATATTTTATGCATAATTATATGTACATACGTACTTGTAACATACTTATACTTGGATAAAAAAGAATGAAATGACAGCTTTTTATATATATATATAATTAAAGATTAGATTAACGATTGAATTGCATTTTTATATAGTATGTCAAATAATTTTGAATCTTAATAGATTATATTATGACATGAACGTGTAAAATTAAGAATTTTTACCAAGTACTTTCACACATTTTATTTTTCGTGAACATCGAAATCTGTTTTCAGGAAAGTTTCTCTGTGCGTTTTACCATATATATATATATATATATATATATATATATATATATATATATATATATATATATATATATATATACATATATATATGTATATATATGTATATATATATATATATTGTATATATGGATATGTCGATAGTCAGTTCGCTATAGATAGTACTATTATAGTTCAGTCAGTTTAAGAAGCTTCACGTGTTTACATATATGTATATTTTTTCTTCAAATTTGTTAAGGAGGTGTCATAAAAGGCCGTTACAATAATCGAGCCAATGAAATGAACATTTTTTTCTCTCATGATTGTGTTATACGCATTAGTCGCGTATACGTTCATCGTAATAATACATATGTAAAGAGTTTACTTTTTATTAACCCTAGTTACAAAATAGAGTGAGACGAATATATACTTTAAGACAAAAAGTTATCGAATTTGTTTCGTTTTCTCCGTTTTAATTACTTATACCTTCTCTCGTTATGTACTATTTATAAATTTTCGCAGTAAAGAAAAAAAAAACAAATAATAATGGCTGGGGTATTCGATATTGAATTGCACGAAGGTGATAGCGTAAATCACGATGAGTCCGACGACGATGTTATTGAAAGCAGAGAGGTAATTTATTTTAGTCGAAATATCATTAATGATAATCTTTCTTTTTTCTTTTTTTCTTTCTTTGTTTCTTTCTTCCTTTCTTTCTTTCTTTCTTTCTTTCTTTCTTTCTTTCTTTCTTTCTTTCTTCCTTTCTTTCTTTTTTCTTTCTTCCTTCCTTTCTTTCTTTCTTTTTTTTCTTTTCTTTTCTTTTCCTTTCTTTTCTTTTCTTTTTTTTTCTTTTCTTTTCTTTTCTTTTCTTTTCTTTTCTTTTCTCTCTTTTCAATAATCCCACACGTTCTCTTCTTTTTTAGGAAGAATATAGTCATGCCTCAAATGTTGACACAATGTTGGAGTAAGTATGCATATTAAGTCAACATATTATCATATCGTTCGTCGTCTTATTGTGTTTAGATTCAAATGATAATGCACATACTTAAATATGTAACATATCTTATGCACAATTCATATTTAAATAAGAAGGCTCGAAAGAATTATTAGTTTTGTATATGTATTGTCGATTGATTTTAATAGATTCATACTTGATAAGATAATTTTACATATGTTTAGATCTGATAATTTGGAAAGAGTACAATTGTCAGAGCAAAATGTTAATCCAGGACAAGAGAAGACGGGTCCTCAGGATTTTGAATTATGTAAAATCCTTGGCGAGGGAGGATATGGAAAAGTTTTCCAAGTTAGAAAAGTTACGGGCCAAGATAAAGGAAGCATTTTTGCTATGAAAGTAAGGAAAAGTTATTGCGATTGGAAAAGATATTTGTTATTCTTTGGATTATAGCAATACCGTCGATAATCCAAATGACGTAAATAAAATGAAACAATATAAATAAATAAACAAGAGAAGGATATATATATATATATTATCTTTTTATATTTTATGTTAGGTATTACGTAAGGCATCCATTATAAGAAACCAAAAAGATACGGCTCATACTAAAGCAGAGAGAAATATATTAGAAGCTGTCAAAGTAAATAAATCGATTATATTTTTTTATACTCTTAATCGTATATACATATATGTATCATGTATAAAATATTTTTACAGCATCCATTCATTGTTAATTTAATGTATGCTTTTCAAACGGGAGGTAAATTATATTTGATTTTGGAATATTTATGTGGCGGAGAACTTTTTACATATTTAGATCGAGAAGGCATCTTTTTAGAGGATACAGCATGGTATGTAGGTGTCGTGTTATTTTTTGAATTTATATTATATATTTTGGAAGGAAGAAACTAAGAAACATATATTTATTTAACCAAGAAAATTGTAAAATAATTATATATTTTATTTGTATATGTTTGTACAGTTTTTATTTATCCGAGATTATACTTGCCCTGCAACATCTTCATAATCAAGGAATCATATATAGGTATATCCTAATCTCTTTCATAAGTAATCTTGTTACAATGTTTCTATGTTTCCATAATATATCTTTATATATTATTTATATGCTTACAGAGATTTAAAACCAGAAAATATTTTATTAGATGGAGAAGGTCACGTAAAATTAACAGATTTTGGCCTTTGTAAAGAACATATACAAGATGGTACAGTGACTCATACATTCTGTGGAACCATAGAGTACATGCAAGTATTGATCATCTATCTTTTGATAAATAAAAATTTGCGGTTATTATATTTAAATAGATATTTTATTATTATTGATTATAAAATTTAGGGCTCCTGAGATCTTGACAAGAAGTGGACATGGAAAAGCTGTTGATTGGTGGAGTTTAGGTGCTTTAATGTTTGATATGCTCACAGGAATGGTACAGTATTATGGATAGCAGTGTTATCCGATATAAATATATATATATATATTTTTAATACAATAAAAAATACATGTCATTAATATAAAATTTATTTTAACAGCCTCCATTCACCGGAGATGATAGAAGAAAAACAATTGAAAAAATATTAAGAGGAAAATTATGTCTTCCACAGTATCTTACACCTGATGCAAGAGATCTAATTCGTAAACTGTTAAAGGTTTCTAACTATAATTATAGTTGCATAGTACACGATACATATATTATGATAAATTACTTTAATATTTATATTTTTTTTGAAATTAATAGAGGCAAGTTGGTCAAAGATTAGGCTCTGGCCCTGAGGATGCAGAGCAAATAATACATCATAATTTTTTTAAACACATTAATTGGGAAGACGTTATTTCACGAAAATTGGAACCACCATTTAAGCCATCACTGGTAAATATTATTTTAGTACTTATTTACTTTGTATTCCAAACGGATATCGAATAATGATTTTTAATAATATATATCAATAATAATAATAATAATAATAATAATAATAATTTTGTAGAAAAGTGCAGATGATACATCTCAATTTGATGAACAGTTCACTGCGACCATTCCAGTGGATTCGCCTGTTGAGAGCACTTTAAGCGAATCCGCAAATATGATATTTCAAGTGAGTGTACTAATTTGGTTTTTTCTTTTTTTTTTTTTCCAAAAGAAAATAAAACAAATCTTGATCTCGTTTATAGGGTTTTACTTATGTTGCGCCAAGCGTTTTAGAAGAAATGTATGCACAACCAAGAGTTATAAATGCGAGGAGTCCACGCAGAGACCTTTTAAGTACTGATTTTAGTGGTAGTCTTCACAGTCTATCACCAAGGACTCCAGAAACGCACCTTCGTACGCCTTCTCAGTTTCATCAACTTAGGTAAATTATATCTAAGTAATTACAATACCTTTATTCCTCAGGATTATAGAGCATTATAAAATGTATTTATAGAGAAAATAACATACATGTAGGGCTGGCACTATACAATCTCTAATGTGTTTATAACCTGCATATATACGGTATAATAATATTTACTTTTCATTTCTTTTCTTTTCTTTTCTTTTCTTTCTTTTCAATATTGTTAGTAGCTAAATATATTTTTATATATAAATAAATACTTTTAGTAAATAGAAACTTTTATCACAGCAACGTTCTTAACATAATTTCAAAAAAAAGGGTGCCAATCCTAAAAAAAAAAAAATGAAAATTAATGTCTCTGCTAATGTAATTATTTCGTTACTTTTTCATATAATATAAATGAAATTGGCAAACAATTGATATATGCTGATTTTTAGGCATCATATAGTAGGGCACAATAACATAGAAGATACTGAAATGATGGACGTTGGTCGACTACAGAATCATTTATAGTGGTCAGTGTTTAATAATGTAAACTTATAAGACATTATTGAACTTCCAAATTAAATTGCAGAATTGATGTTTCTGCTGTGAAAAATTGGTTATGCAATGATCTGCATTTGGGCTGTAAAGCTCCAAGATGCACATTTAGCTAATTTTTCAGTTTCTATAAATATATATATATGTATGTATGTATGTGTGTATGTATATATATATATATATATATATATATATATATATATGTGATGGAAATTATGATAAAATATTAACTTTTTGCTACAGAGGCAGTAATGTTAATTATGTGCTGCTTTTATAGAATATACAATTATTGAAAAGATGAAATATAAATTTGAAGTGTATACATATAATGAAATATGTATTTTACATATCACCACATGTTGGTTTTGTGATTATTCTTCATTTCAATCAGGAATAAATATACTTACATGCATAAAACCAAATGTGATGAAAATGGGGAACTATATTACAATAAAAGTTGCTCTAGGTGCTCTCTCTCTCTCTCTCTCTCTCTCTTTATCATTCTCATTCTCTCTTTAATTGGTATATTGAATATATCAATATTATTAAATATTAATAATCCAGTATAAAAATAATTTACAAAAAAAACGAAAGTAAAAAAAATCCCAAGGAAAGATAAATTTAAGTTCTCATGCAAATTACAATTCTAATTAACATAGATATGAAGAACAAATAACCCAGCAAAGAGAAATATAAATAAAAAAAAAAAACTTAAGAATGGATTATTATAGATGAATTATATCTAAATTATATATTAGACTAGTATCAAGAATAATCCTCAAAATCAATTTTTAGTGAGACGTAAAAAACATGTTTTAATATACATAAAATCAATATTTCATCGTGTTATAATAAAATATAAACTTTGTGCTATAAGAATATTAACGCTAATTATGCTTAATAACTTCATGAAATATTGTAAAGCAGGAGTTATGCATCATATGTTTTATGTAGCTGCTCACTGGATACTGTTCTGTGAAATATGAGATAATAATGTCGTTAGTTAATGATACAAATTAATTATTATTCAAACAGAATTTTAACTGCCCAATATTCATAGCTGTTGTTCTCAGGTAGTGTTACACAGTTTGATATTTATACTTTATTCTATTTAGAAGTAAAATGGAGGAAAATGTGGAAAGAAAGCAAATGAAAAACAGAGTTTAATGTAAGTAAAAAGATTGTTATTATTAACACTTTCTTGATATTAAATTAATAAGAATAAAATAACACTACTTTGCAAATACAATTTAAATAATATTCTTATCACACTTCTATGTTAAAAGATGAAATATATTTGAAAGGTACAAAGTGTAGTAAATAAACGTATTTTATTGTGAAAAAACGCTTTATTATTATATTGCATCCATTTACACAATGATAGGAATGAAGTAGTATATCATATGTTCATTTCTTTTATCATTATGTATGTATGTTTGTATGTATGTATGTATGTATGTATTTAAAGTAACGGTGATGATTATCAATGATTTCGTTGATAATGAAAATATATTTTTATTTTTATGAATAACATTTTTAGTTTTATATATTTAACATATTTCAATAACCAATAATACAATAATAACTTGCATTACATTATAAATGGTTTTTTATTAATTACATTAAATCATATACCCCCCTACAAAGAAAAAAGTTAATTATTATTCTTATACAATAAAAAATGTTTTAATGTAAAAATATAAATTTAATTATGTAATTGTTTCCTCCAAATTACATTTGCGTTATTTTTTTTTTTTTTTTTAATCAGCATAAAATTGCTTTACTTTCAGTGTTTTTTACGTTTCTTGTCACCATGTAATTCATTATTTTTTCTTTTACGACTTTCGCAGTGATCAATGGTCTTCTCCCTGTTCCTTTTTTCATCCTTTACTTTATTACTCGATTTATATTTGTCCTCCAACTTATGCTTTGTCCTTCGTTCTTTATCTTTGTGCCGATTAAAATTGTGATTTCCATGAGAATTTATCCCTGTCTTTCCTTGTGATTTCCTTTTATGCTTCCACTTTTTTCTGTTACTTTCTGTACTAGAACTATCGCTACTACTGCTGCTAGAGTCATCACTGACACTATTCTTGCTATGTTTACAATCGCTATCACTTGAGCTTCCACTGTTACTGTTACTGCTACTGCTACTGCTACTGCTACTGCTGCTACTACTACTACTACTACTGCTATGAGACCTTTTACTACTTCGAACTTTCCTTTTCTTCAATTTTTTGTGTTTTATTTTCATATTCTTCTTCTCAAGTTTTTGAAGTTTCCTAAAAAAGAAAAAAAATTTTTTTAATAAAAAACCATTTGATATAACTAAAACTATATATTTCATATTGGTATAAAAGGTAACTATATTTTACTTTAGTAATTTCTTTTTTTCTTGCTTTGAAAGAGTTTTTAGAAATGTAATCTCAGAATTTTCTTCGTCATCAGAAACCATTAAATGCTCGTGCCCAGGTACACGTAAATGTTGTTGGGCATCAAGTGCAGATCTATATATCAATAAGAATACAATATTAGTGAGTAATAGATCCTAAGTTATATTTGAAATGAAGCAATAATTTTATTCTACACGCTTTTCTTACTTCTTAAGAGCTAATCCATCTTCTCGCATTTGTTGCACTAAAGTTAAAGCATCTGGCGTCTGCGGCAAGTTTGAATTATTTGCCATTACTACGCTCATTGCTTGACTATATAAAGGACATTCTTTGTCTAGAAATAAAAAAAAATACATAAGCTTCTGACATAATAAATCCGTAATAAATTTATATGAAATATCTTCTAAAGATAAATTTAATAGAAACCTGTATTTATGTGGCCCCACTTGTGACATTTAATACATCTAACATTTCGAACTTGAATGCCAAAAGGTTGGTCTCTTATTTCGCTATCTCCTTTACAATAACTTTCTCTTGGAGCGTTATACTTGCGTTGCCATTCAAATTTATATTCTGGTTCGTTATCTTCTTTTTCTCTTTCTTTCTTTGCTCCTGGTGGAGGCTCGTACATAAAATTAACACTTAATTTATCTTTGCTCTCTTTACTTAAAAGTGCTCTGTAAAATAATTAAATTAAAATAATTAAATTAAAATAAAAAAATTAAATTTGCATCATTCTCATAATTACACCTTATATATATAATGATAGATGATTTACTTGTTATTATGAAGGTCTTGTTCTTTCTCATATTGAACACGTAATTCTTCTTGCTTTTTTTTGTAAGCTTCTGCTTGCTGTTCTGCCATCCATACCTATAAGATTCATTTTGATTAATATAACCATAAACGACAATGTAATGCTCTTGAAAAAGAAAGGTTAAAAAATTGTTGTACCCACTCGTTTTAGATTGTCTCTCGAAGCTGGATGAAAAAATTTCTTGCACATATAATTATTAAATCCCTTCCCCATATTTAACAATTAACTATACAATTTATTTCAAATAAAAAGAAAAATATTTATTTCTACATTTTTTTTCAAGACTTTTTGACGTTAATAAGTATCACTGAATGCCATTTGATATCGGCAGCCATCATAAAATTTTTATAAAACAACCTAGTCATTTTTTAACTAAATTATTTTCATATTCGTAAAAATAATTTTGTAATTTTTTTTATAAAAATATAACATAATCTCTCATTTAATTAAGTTTAAAACTCCCCAATTATTACTATCTAAAAATAAAATAAAATAATGTTAACATCTTTTTTTTGTTTTTTTTTTTTTTAATATTTCGTTTGACTCATGCGTCAGCTGAAAAAGGAAATGTGACGTAACTTAACCTCATGTCAATGCTTTCTGTCAATTGTTGTCAGCTTATATTTGAACGCAAGTGATAAATGTATTCCTTATAATTGTTGTTTCGTGTGAAATAAAATATATAAAATAAAATATGTTAAATATAGAATTAGAATTTTCTAATAATGACTTTATTGGACATCGTTAAAAATATCATTTAAATGGATCGGTCTATTCGATCAACCTTGGTCATTCTCTTCTTAATGTTGAGTCGTTGACTTATATTTTCTAATAAGTAACGTTTCTCAATATAATATCGTTGTAATATCATCTGCGATAGTTCATTCAAAAAGTTCGTACAGGATGAAAATCAACGAAAAAAATATGGTAGCATTTGCAACATCCGCAACACCGGTAGATAGGGAAGGCTGGTTAAATAAACGCGGTGAAGTTAATCGTGGATATCAACGAAGATGGTTCGTTCTTAAAGGGAACATATTATTTTATTTTGATCGACGCGGTGATAAGGAACCAGTAGGTATGATCGTTCTTGAAGGATGTACTATCGAACTGACAGAAGACGAAGAACAGTTTGGATTCAAAATTGTATTTCATGGTCCAAACAATAGAAGCTATGCACTTGCAGCTGAGTCACAAGTAAATTATTATAGGAATTACAAGATAATACATATTTGATATAAGTTATTCAAATTATAAACTATCTGTTAAAATTTGATTACCTGTAGGAGTCAATGGAACAATGGATGAAAGGTTTGGCATGTGCCAGTTATGATTATATGAGGTTGATGGTAGCAGAATTACAACGGCAATTAGATGCTGCGGAAGAAGAAGTTGAAACATTAACTCCGCCACCTCAATCTCCTAAGGCACCACCAAGACAAAGACACAATCCTTTTAACAAGCCAGAATCTCATCATCGTTCTCAGAGCGTTAGATCTGCGCCTGGTAGAACAGAAAATGTACCTCGTACAAGAATCACGTTTAGGGAATTACATACGGCATATGGAAGAAGAATTCTGGCAGATTTGAATGCATGGAGACATGCAAAGAAAAATGCAGAAGCACCATTGATAACTCTGTAATCAGTGACTGTTCAGTTGTAAATATTTATATTGAAAGTATATTACTTGACTTGGAATGTTAAACAGGTTCAATTGTAATACGAAAAATACTTTTCTTTGTCTTCATTTATGTAATGCTTTTAATTATTTTCTATCTTATGCTAAGTTTTTATGATACATTAAATACCTATATATAGAGGATGTGATAAAGTGTATCTAACATAGAAATTTATGTACATATATTTTATTATCATTTAATAGTGCAAATACATGGAATAAATCAATAGCCATGCATGAATATCACAGAACCAATTTATATAAAACGATATATATTAATTGCATATTTGTTAGTAAATACTGCAAAAATATTGTAGCGGAGTTATTCATTATAA
The DNA here is from genome assembly GCA_911387685.1 of Dolichovespula media. NCBI lineage: Eukaryota > Metazoa > Arthropoda > Insecta > Hymenoptera > Vespidae > Dolichovespula > Dolichovespula media. The sequence goes on from OU426859.1 coordinate 3,353,830, forward strand.
GTTTTCTCTTTTGTACAAGCGTTTACATAAAAGTACTGAATATGATTACATGAAACATTATTTTCAACGTGTGCATTCAACATTTTTCCTAACTGTTTACAGTAAAAAAAATATAGTATGTTTTTATTAGCAATATATAGAAAGTCTAATATTATATATTGTACAAATCAATGTGAAAATAACATTCTAATACATTATTAGTATTATTAGTTTTACATTAGAATAAAATATTAAAATGAAGCATAGCATCATATTTTATTTAATACTTATTGAAAATCTACCTTAAAATGAGATTTTCAGTTTCTACACATATACATATAAAAGGCTATGCAATATTTATCATACGTTCATATGCAACTATTGTTTAATGCACAAAGCGGTATGATTTGCACGATACAATTTCTGCGAGTTCGTTTAAATATTCTAATAATAAATTATATATTAAAATACTTATAAATAATTCTTCCAGTAAAATTCGAAAATTATAGTTATTTAAACTTAAAAACATTTCTTTTCCTTGCATCGCCAGGAAGATGACGAGCACCTAAAAGTAGCCGAGCCTTGTCTTCCTCCTGAGGAGCAGACTCTTCTTGTGGACCTCTTGGTTTGATTTGCAATTTTTGTTTAATGGCTTGACTCAATATTACACGACGAGAATCACTTTTCATAGCTAATAAAAGATCAAGCCATGTCCAAGTAACATTATGATATTCTAATGTTGGTATCACTAGCGCAAAATCACGAACGTCTTCTAAATTTTTCTCTTTATTGCCCTACAAAAAATCAACCAAATTATATTATAAAATGGTGATGTCAATTTCAATAGATATATAAAAGTAGTATTATAAAATTACCTTGTAAGATACCCGAACGGGTACTTCTGGTATTTTAATGTATATAAACAATTTATTTTTATCGGCTCTCTCCTTCATTTTTTCTACGTCATCTCTTCTCTCGATGGGAACATAAAAGGATGAATCTCGTTGAGGTGCTGGTGGTTCCTCGATTCCTTCCGGATCCCTTTCCGGGAAGCAGAATTTTAGCATTGTATTGAAGAATTTTTTGGTTAATCCTAAAAGCATAATAACGAATAATAACAATTATAGATTGTTATTTTATTCTCATTGTTAGTCCCTTACCAATTGTTAATGGAACTACATTGATTTCGAAATGTTCCTTTACCGAAATACCAGCAACAGGTGCTTTCTCTCTACAAAACACTCTTAAAGCCCTTTGCCTATCGACAGGCATATTGCTTTGTAATTCGGTCGGAGTCAAGACTTCCGTGTAGATTTGATTGGGCAATAAATTCGTCATTCTAACATATCCCAACTCCAAAAGATGTTCCACCGAATCATCCGTTTTACTTGTTTTCGTATACAAGAAATTAGTCAGAATTAAGTCCGCTATACCTAATTGACCATCCGCGTCAGTTAGCCTCCATTGTGCATGCTTGAAACAAATTTCTGCTACCCTCGCAACAGCTGCCGGTTTATCTTTTAATGTCGTTGAAGCACTCGTTGGTGCGGTAGTTTCTTTATAACAACTTAACATTACATCGAGCTCTTCAGCTTTTGCGCCGAGTTGTTCTTTACATTCAAAAACTCGGGCCTCTAATCGTTCCATTTCAGCCAATAAATCAGAACTTGATTCATCGGCAAGTGCTTTCTGCACTAGATACGTCTCGCGCTCTAATCTTCTCAATTTTGCAACTAATCCACGCACAGTATTTTGCAATTGTTGTATTGGTCGTTTTTGGTCTTCAACAGAATGTAGTTGTAACTGAAACCTCATTCTTTGTAATCGTTCGGAAGCTTCTTTTCTGCGAGGCTCTACATATAATAACAGATTATTTACAATATCCAAAATCATTGCATATTGTAAGGAGTTTGTGCATACATCTAAATCATGATGCATCAATGTAAATGCATCCGCAGCTGATAGTTCCTTTCTTTCCCATAAACTAACTTCTTCTCTTGGTGGCGGTGGAATACTATCTACAGATCCGACATCTAAAGCTTGACCATATCCAACATAAAAAAACTCGCATTTACATCTTGATACAATACGTTGTAATTGATGTTGCGGTCCGCCAGCACCGCCTACGGTCTGACTAATTACACCACCTACGCTTTGACCTGATCCTACAAGAGCTGGTACATCTGGTAAACCCGCTATCACTGTAGAATCTTTTTCCTAAAATCGTTCATTGTCAATAATGTTAATTCGTGACAGGAATAGTTTAGTTTATAATAATTAATTATACAGAAATATACCTGTATATTATCCAACGTTAACCACATAATATTGTCATCGATATTGTCATCAATATTTGCACTAACTGTAGCATAATACTGCATACATTCTAAAGAACCAACCCAGGTAGTTTTTGAAACGAGCGTTCTCTCTTTCCATACAGGTCGATGAACCCTTTGTAATATTTCTGCTTTCGCTGCCGATAAAATCACATATCCACGTGTTTCAATTCCTTTCAATAATACTTGACTATTCACTAATGCAACTGCAAAAAAAAATAATAATTTATAACGTAAAGCAAATTATAAAATACTCTAATGTTTTATTGGATAGGTCTGGTCTCTCATTCTATCTTACTGAGCCAATTTTTGTGTAAAACATCATCCTGGTGACATGCCGCAAGTCCGCGTAATTGTTGACCTCTTGTTTGTACTGATAAATCATCACTGAATGCTACCGGTTTATTAGCAGCTTCAGCAATTAATCTCTGCAACATTCCAGCAGCTTCTCCTTGCTGTGGTTTAGAAGATGACGATGGTGTTGTTTGGGTAGGCGTACTTTGCGATTCTACGGCTCTAATTCTATTTTTATGTGGTGTAGAAGTACTTTCTCTGTGAAAACCTTTTAAAGCTGCCGTCGATAAATTTTTCTTAAGTTGCTGCGTTTTAATAAATGAATCAAAAAGGGCAAATGCAACATCTCTATTTGTTTTAGTCCAAGCTCCTTTCAAATCATGTACAGCTAAACGATGAGTTGGATTATCGCCGCTCACTCCTGTGACCATAGCTTCTCTTCCATAGCTAACTCGAGCAACACTAAGGCAATAACATTTCTCAACCGGTTGTCGTAACGAAGTACTTTCTTCTTCCTCTTGTAATGCACTTTTTAACCAAATTTCTGCATCGTTTAATTCACAATTCATATAAATAACAGACCATTCTGCCCTTGGACGGTGTATGAAGCCATCGTCGATCGGATGAAGAGCTAGATTATGTTCAGAGCTACATGCCACTTTACCACCGGTTACTTCAAATCCTCTCTGCATGGCAAAGGACATCCAGTAACTTACGTGAAAACGATGAAATGCCAATGTTAATCTAACTTTCCTGTAGTGCCTACTTAATTGTTTCTTTCTTGGTCTAATGTTCTTAAATAATGGACCTTTTCTTGTAGGCCTTGTTGCACCTGATAATATAAATTTTAAATTCTCGAACCATCTGAGAGTACTGCCATAAAGCAAGGCCGTCGGTGCGCTTGTTAGCGTGGGAGATCCAGTAGGTTTAGTTTCTAAAGATAAACTGACATTTAAATTTTGCGAACGAAATGCACGGAAAGAATCGTGTTCTTGATTGCTAGAATACTCTGGCAATCTATCTGGGGCGCAAGGTATTGCGGCATGATGATCTCTTGGATCACCCAAGCAAACCCACGCTAATTTTATGCTTAATCTAACATTAGGTAAATGTAGTAATCTACAATCATCGTATTTGCTGGCCGTGCGAACGTATACATCGAAATCTCCTTTAATTATAATTTTGCCTTGTGTCCAATCAAGTTCTAAACCTGTCCACGTTAATTCCATTTCTTCCGTGGTATTATAAGGATCTAAAGAGCCATGTAATAAGACGGTTAATTGTTTAACACACAGAGTTATTCTTCCATGAAGGGCTAATCTCATTTTATCCCAAAATGGCAATGGGGGACTGGGATCTCGTGACGGATGGATTATCTTTTCAAAGCTAAGATTACATTGCGCTATAACCGGCTCCCAGCATGGACCAAATGCATATCTGAATTTATCTATGTCCCAATTAAGGTCATGATAGTACTTTAATGAGGTCATTCCTCTTTCTACAACAATATCGTCCCAAGGTGGTCCAATTTCAATTCGTACCGTACGTCTAGCCCTGGGTAATGGTACAGCTTCGGCGCCAGCTAATCGACCCCAAATACTAAGACTTTCGACTAAGAGCAACGGTTGGGGAAAATCTCGCAATTGTAATTTCCATTCTGCACATTTTAAACTTATACCTCTGACCCAAAGTGTATTGAACTCCAGGCCATCCTCAGGCCAAGGAGTTTCTGGATCCATTTCCCTTATAGCCTTAGTTGCATTCTCTGTACCATTTATAGAAGGATCGGCTAAAGTCAATATTTCTAAATCCAACATGGACCAAGCAAATAATCTTGTTCTTGCTGGTCCTGTACGTTGCATTTGTTTCCATCTCTGTACATAGATCTCTGCATTTTTCTTATTCAGACTAGCATATAATTCTTCCACCTTGTCTTGTGGTAGAAGTAAGTGAGCGCGACAAAGTTCTTGCACTTTAGTGTCCAACATCGCTTGACGTTTCAGACTTTCTTTATATTCATCTTCTAGAAGTTCATAATTATCCCGTAATCGAACTTCAAATGGATCATCGCTTACCTCAAAAATCCACTCCTTGATCTGTAAATAATACATAGCAACATTGAAAGTATCCATAAAATGTTCAACAGTATATATTATCATAAATAATAAATATACATATATATATATATATAGATATAAATTTACTTTTATAATTAAATCACATGGCAAGTGTGTTTGTTTAATTGATCCTGTTGAGTGAATGTCCTTTAACCATCTTTTAATACTAAACAGTTCATTTTGTATAGCTTCAGTAAATTGATGTTCATAAGGAAAACAAGCTTTAACTGATTCAATATTGAGGGCCCAGGTTTCATTCCATTCTAAGAAAAATCCTTCATTATTTTGTCTCTCTAAACGTACTTCTTCATTATTAGACACTCTGACTAATTCAAATCCTTCAATCATAATTATGTCAGCCATATCTAATGTCGCACGTATATAGTTAAGCTTCCATTCACCCTGTACCCAACGTAGTTGATCCGAAGAAAGTTCCAAGAAATGCTTTGGTGATATATCAATGGAAACAGTAATGCCTCCAGTAGCTAGTAAATCTATGAAACGCTTTTTTCTTTGTGTACCCACATCTCTATTAGTCAATGTTTCTTTCGATATAAGATTCCTAAAGTCTTTAGATTCCATCCAAAATAGTAAAAGGCGTAAATGTAAGTTAGGGCTCCATGCTATGCTTGTACCATCAAGACTTATATTTATAATATCTGAACTAATAGCACATTTACATTTTCGTATAGCCAAAAATGGATGAGTTAAAGCTTGTGCGTGTTGGCAAACAATTGGTTCATATTTATTAAGTGTTATAGCACTCACTCCTTCGGCAACTGCTACAAGTCGTTTAACATTGTTCTCCATACTTGCAGAGTCAAGACGCATCATAATGCATAACTCATTTTCGGCAATAAAAAAAATATTGCAATTGGTAACTTTCAGATTTAATTGAGTAGTGTTCTCCGATCTTTTTATTTTTTCTTTTGTCGGGTTTATATATTTTTTAGAACACCTGAAAAAAAAAAAGAAAAATTCCTCTTATTATGAACGTAAAATTTTTAATGAAAGTCATATTAAAAACATGTGAGTTTAAAGAATTACTTGAAAGCTTGCTCAAGGAATCGAGCAAGATCCAAACTCCATTCTGTTACAAGAGCATCTACAGCAATTCCTATAGCATTAGTACGAGTTGTTGCTAATAATACACCAATTGAAAGTGGACTACCCCAACAATGAGATGTTTCAAGACTATTTGTAACAGCTCCATTTAAAGCACAAAATAAAGATTCAATTATCAATTCTGTATTGCAATCTTCGACTTCGCCTATTCAACAAAATACTTACATTATCAAAGTTCTATAAAATGCCATAAGATAAAATTATTTAATTTAACTCAATTTATACCTAGAACTGTATTCAAAGAAAATTTCATGTGTGCTACTCCACAAGAAGCTTCTGGTGCATCCGGAAGCTTTATAACCAAAGATGAATCATATAATTCAGTATTTATCTTAACTTCAACCCATGGCAGTTTACTAGTTAAGGACACGCGATCAACAGGGTTAGGTATTTCGTTTTGTGCACTTTGTAATATTGATTCCCAATCTTTGTAATCATAAAAAATTAAAAGACTACTCAATTGAACTGATATTTGTAAAATATCTTGCTCCATCTATGTGTAAAGAATATATATATTGTTAAAAAAAAAATTAAATAATATATATATATATATATAAACTTTAGAATAAATTTAAAAACTGTTACTATCTTGTAAGCTTACTTTTGCATCTATTAGTAAGGATTGCAAAGTAACAACAGGAAATTTTCCACGAATGGACAACCCTTCTAATTTCACAGTGAAATTTAATTGAGGGCTATGTGGCTGAAATTTTGCTATAGCTTGCAATCCTTTCAATATGCCTTCTAAGCCAATAATACCACCATCTTCTCGTCCTGCAATGACAGAAGAATTTCCTATCTTCAACATAAAGTCCTGAAATATCAATTATAAATGCAGTTAATACATATAATTATTAAGAAGTATAAAAATTGATTCTTACCTTTGGTATAATTGGTGCTAATCTAGCCAGCAGATTATCAGTAGATTTACTATCTATGTTAGAACATGAAGCACCAGTTGTTAATGATTTTCTATCCCTTAAAAATTGCATAAGACCTGGCCCTCCAGAACCTTCCGTTTGTGTCACACCAACATACAATTTCTATAAATAAGATCTTGTTAAATATAATTTAATTGGAAAAAATAAATTCTGTAATATCCAATTATAAATAGTAATGCTATGCATCATTGTTATACCTCCACTGAAATTTCCCCTTGAGCTTTAAGAGTTGCTTCTGCTGTACCTGCAAAAGTGATTTGCGATAAGCAAGCATCAGATGCATGTCTTAATAGCTTCATTGCTCCTCCTGAAACCGTAGCAGATGCTAGCAGAGTACGAGCTCCATGTACAACGCTTCCATCTAAACTGAGACTTTCTGCACTGCCATTAGCTAGCCAACCATTACCAAGTGCAAGTAGACTCAAATTTTCAATATGTACAGCCATAAACTAAAAGATTATATACATATATGAAATAATCAAAACTTTGATAATATATATATATATATATATATATATATATATATATATATATATATATATATATATATATAAAATATACGTTACCTGTACAAATGTTATAATTATTGGTGAAATTTTTTTATCCCGGAAATCTAATAATTTACTTGCTTCTTTCGAATGATGGTTAGATTCAATAGGAACATCTTTATTAATTCTAACATCACGCATAACTACTGCTAACAATTTAGCTACATCACTGCTGAATAAACTGCTACGAACACTTATTTCTTCAACTTGCTAAAAGTAAACAAGATATATTTGAAGTATATTAATGTTTAAATCAGAAGAACATGTGAGTAATATAAAAGTGATACTGACCAATGTAAAGCCATTCTTGGACACATTGACATCGCGGAAAATGAAGTACGGTAAAGAAATATGACCAACCCTTAAATGTATTTTATATTTTCTTTTTACTAACCATGCTAAAAATCTTGGAATTACCCTGCAATAATTCAATAATTGTAAATTTGTTAGAATGAAAAAAAAAAAAAAGAAAATATACAATTCCTTATATAAATCAGATACTTACCAAGTAAAATTACAGTACAATATAAAAAAGACTATAAAAAAGGCAAATAAGCCAGTCATTTTTAATTACATAATATTACATAATATTGAAAGAAATGTCATTCTCAGTATTATGAAATCTTCATATTATTAAAAACAATAGTTTTTTATTTTTTTTAGATAGTTAACACATTCACTTGTTGCAGGTTAACTTATTATGCCGACATATATAAAAAGTTTTTAAGCAATTATTTTTTTTCTTACATTTACATTATTCTTATATTTGCTCTCGTTCCTTACGAAAACGATACATCGAAATATTGATTTTACATTGCGATGTATTATCGAAAAATTTAATATACGTAATACTAAAAGTTTCAAAAGTGACGTATTAAAATCTGGCTTTCGCCATTTGTCCATCACATCGTATACATCGTAGTATAGTAGGATGAGCATTAGTAAATAAATGGTCCCGGTGCCAATTTGTTTGTTTTTTTATTGTTCGCTAAATAATATTCTTTGCCTGAAATACTCGTTCTGTGAAATTTCCAATTTCCATTGCCTCGTTTTTATAGGCAATATGGGAGTAACTTTATCATTTTTTTCTAAAACTAATTTTTTTACTAAACTCTATTATCTTTTTTCTTCGTTACTACTTATAATATATAAAGGGGAAAACAAAAAAAAAAGAAAAAATAGCTAAATATTTTCTTTTAGAATCATAAATCAATTATTAATTTCAGAAAGAAATAATTGAATTTCGGGGGGTGGTTTTTGATAGAAACCTTTGGAGTGACGTCCATGAAAAAAAAATTAAGAATAATACATATGTAACTATATTATCTGTGGTAATATTAATTCGCATGATAATTAACAAAATTACTTTATATTTCATCGTATAATTAAATGTAGTTTATTTATAAATATATTTTTACAATTTTTTAACGTTTATGCACAAACTTATTATGAAAAAAAAAATGCCGAGAATATTTGTAATGAAAATTTTATAGGAATATGTTTAAATTACCAAGGTGTGTAAGTTCCAAGATACGTGTGACAAATAGGGCAATAATGATCGGTACTTTTACAAGAATTCAACCAATATGGGATTATACAACAAGGCCAGCATCTATTGTTAACATCAGTATCGATAAATAATGAATAATTAATTCTAAGAAATAAATTATAACGAATATTAAGATTATCCAATATTATACATATTGTTTCCATAAATTCTTATATATATATAAAGTACTGTTTCTGCTTAATAAATTAATTAATATATAAACACTAAAAAAATATTGAATAATAAATAACACTTTTCGTTTTCATTTACTAACCCGCAAAGACAAAGAAGAAATGCACTTAAATGCGTTATAGTCGATCGACGAACTTCTGTCAGAGTAATGACAAGGGCTGAGCATCGTGTACAAATAGTAGCTATGGGTCTTGGGGACCAAGAATTATCACTTGCTAGAAAATTGATGAAAAAATAATGAGAAATGATTTTAATAACAATTTTTTTTTTTCATTTCATATCGTCACAATAAGATTGTAAATATAATACTCTTATTTATTACGAAGTAATGAGACATTTTTAATAAGTTTTATGTCAATAAGATATTTACGTGAAACGGAAAGATTTTGTTCCACAAAGTATGGGCTAAGTTGAATACCCTGAGATTGGGCATAACTTGGTGGAGGAGTGGGTGCTACAAAAGAGGATTGATTCGTAACAGGAAAAATAAATCTTCTATTATTGTGTAAATTTGTTCGTGTAATTGACGATTCTTGACGTAATACAGTTCCTGGGCTAACGTATATCGACGAATACGTAGGCGGAGCCCCTCTCAAACGTGGAAGCGTATCTGTCTGTTGACCGAATTGATTAAAAGTACGAAGAGACAGTTACGATAAGAACGATTGAAACGTGATAGAAACAAAATATTGCAACCTGTTCGTCTATCGGTGCAATACAACATAGATATTTTCTTAATCTCCAAATTCGATGAGATTGTCTTGCTCGATTAACGAAATTATTTCTTATGAATGATACACTTCGTCGTGATAAATCGGACGCCTCTTCGATCGATAGTTGTAGATCACGATTAACTTAATAGAAAAAATAATAATAATAATTATAATAAGTTTAATTTTTAATTCGTTTTTTTATAATAAATACGAATCTCTTACAATCTGCTCTAAATTACATTTTTATTAATATGAAAACGAAACTTACATATCGACGATGGACCGTGTTGATCGATTGCATCTACAAGTATACTATGTACATCGGGCGAACGATTGTTATAATCCGTAGTGATTGTTAGAATCTCGCTTTTAGGAATAGATCCTATGGATGATAAAGAGGTACTGGATATTTGTAAAATATCTTTTTTTGGTACGGACGACACGGTTGACATGGACGATGAGTATGGGGTTGGAGCTTGCGTTGTTGTAGCGTTACAATTAATTGTAAGTTTCATTGACATCTTCGAAGCAATACAATAAATTAATTAAGTAGTTAATTTACGTACACGTATAACGCGCTTTATAAATAATTGATCTCGATTATAATTGATGTATTATAGATTTGATTAATCGTTGAGACAGAGAGAGAGAGAGAGAGAGAGAGAGAGAGAGAGTGGATCTTTTAATTTAATCTTTTAATTTATTTTTTGATATTTATACCTCCTTTGTTTGATTAACAGAAAAAGTAAATTTTGAACCGTTAATAATCTTTTCTTCGATATCGGTTACGTTCAGAATCGATTCATCGTTTGAATTATCTAAAAAGGGCAATTCCGTCATCGTATCTTCTTCAATATACGAAAAAATTTTCTCCGAGTTCGTTGATGACGCATCTTCTGTGCTTGACTTAATCATTTCTAACTTCATCAAAACTAAACATTTTTGTGTCGTCGCTATTGACGATGACTCTTTTAGTTGAGAATCATTATTTGACTCTTCGTTCGAACTTTCATTTTCGTATAATTTCAAATTCGCTGCATTATTTGCAGATGCTATAAAAAACAAAACAAAAATATGTGACCTTTATTAAGAATTCATACTAGATATGTAACAAATATAAATAATACTTTTTTCTTCGATAGATTGCTATTTCATGATCTTTTGCGATTCGTTCTTCTATTCGCAATAATTAATAAAAAGTCTCAGTTTCATTTTCATTTATCGAAACTAAAATACTGTGCCATATATGTATAATGTATTATTACATTATAAGTATTAATAATACATCGTAATGAATGGTTAATTCAAAATCTGTGCTTTAAGATTTGCGCACTCTGGAACAATATTGACAAAAATGTGATAGATTTATAATATCATCGTATAATTCACTATGGGATAAAACATTATCGAATAAAATTAATTATTATTGTTTCATTTATTCGACTAATATCATATACTAACCTTACATATATATATATATATATATATATATATATATATATATATATATATATAAATATATATTTCGTACAATTATGTATAACCTTAAATTGTCATTTCAAATTCGATTTTACCGCCGCGTGAAATGAATAAAGATGTCGCTGTCCAATAATAATACATATTCGACTTATTCTTTCTTTGAGATGTTAGAAAGATTTGAAAAAAGAAAAAAGACAGATAAAAAGCATAAGGGATTCTTTATCAAACCGAAGTCATCCTTTCAAGTAAAAGTACGCAAAAAAAAAAACATATCCTTTTGTGAGGAAACGTAAATTCGTAATAATGGCGATAGAGTAAGGGAGAGAAGCGCTTGCTCGGGATTATAAAAGCGTTTCGCGTGGCGCTATTAGGAGCGTGCGCGCTGATGCCATTACGTGCGCGAGGCGAGAACAGCCGAAATGGAGGAGAGTCAAACATCGGAAAGTGTCGCCGTGCTACCGGACATGTCCGAACCGTTGACGAGCGAAACCGAGGAAGCGTCCGCCCTAACGACTGAACACGAGGCGCATCCTGTGGCCGTCACGGCGAGCGTCACTTCTGTACCGGGTGTTCCGGGTGTTCCTGGAGTTGGTGTACCGGTTTCTTTGCCTGTTGGTTCTATCATTGGTGTGGCAAACTCTACCAATGGGACGACCTTCAACGTCATCACCTCAGAGCAGTTGCAGGTATATGGAAAAAAAAAATCGAAAGATATATCCATCACATGCTCGATCGATTCCAAGATCGTTCGTAAATTAACGATTAACGAAATATTCGAAAATTTAAGCAAGTCCTTATGTAAATGACACATACATATACTATATACATGTGTGTTCTGTATGTTGCACGGATATTTTCGTCGTTGGATTTTATGATTTATGTATAATACATGAACGATAGACGTATGGTTGAAAGGAAAACTCTATTTTGTCGTTAAATTATTCGGTTTACGTTATTTTAACAATAGTACAATGCAAATAAAATTCTCCTTTTGTAGCTACCGGGTTCTGGACAATTCAAACAAATGTTATGCGTTGACAATGGTTTCATCTGTGAACCACGTCATGACAAAGATGCAGATCCGTTGAGGTGGAATGGAGAATTGAAGGCAACTCATATAGTTATTCAAAATAGTACAGATGAGGCAGAATCCGAGCAAATACATGTATCTGCAGCTAATTCGCAACCAATATGCAGTTGGTCAGAATCTGCCAATTTAGCGGTTTTGCCTGTTAGATGTAAAAATACAAATGCAGAATTGCATAAAAGTAGATTTGGATCAGGAGGTAGAGGAAGGTGCATTAAATTAGGGCCGGATTGGTATACGCCAAGTGAATTTGAAGCATTTTGTGGAAGAGCATCTAGTAAAGATTGGAAAAGAAGCATCAGATTTGGCGGTAGAAGTTTACAAACATTAATAGATGAACAAATTTTAAAGCCACATGCAACATCATGCACCTGTGCTGCCTGTTGTGATGATGACAGTGCAGTGAGTAATATAAATTATTTTTTGTATTTTGTAAATTTAATATTAATCATTTATGTATGTTTATAGACAGGTCCTGTACGATTATTTACACCATATAAACGTCGAAGAAGAGCCAGGGATACCTCTGACGGTGAAACTCCATCTAGAAAACATAAAAGTGAAAATTCAAGGGATGGTAGTAACAATGATGAAAGTGACAATGAAGTAGTTGTTCCTGATAAAGAAGTTTGGCCACAATTTGTATCTACAGATGGTTTAGTGGTACAACAATCTCAAGACCAGGATTCTGTAGTGCAGGGCGTGCATCAAACAGAGAATGGACAGAGTGAAGATATTTTTAAAAAATTGGATGAAATATCTAATAAAATGTTAAAACTGGCTTATGAATTTAAACGTACAGTAGATGAAGCTAAAGAAATCAATAGACAACAAAGAAGAGAACAAGCATTAGTTGCACAATTGGGTGGCAGAGGAGATGTTATTGAAACTGTTGGTCTACAGCCTGCATCGGATACACATAATAAAAAAGTAACGTTAAGTGTGTTTGTGCTTTTGTGTATTGCATATAATATATCTTTTGCTTGCATATATGTTTATTTATTTATTTATTTCTTTTCTTTGTTTTTAAATAAAAACTTTCTGTTTTTAGTGTGCCAATTGCAATCGAGAAGCATTTGCTGAGTGTTCTTTATGCAGACGTACGCCATACTGTTCTACGTTTTGCCAACGTAAAGACTGGGCTGGTCATCAAGTAGAATGTGTGCGAGGTGCAGCTGAAACTGTTATGCTTATAGTAGAAAGCAGTAGTACAGATACCAGTACTCTTGCCACAACTACAGGGGACCAATAGCTAGTGTTCCTTACACCCATTCACCAAAGGAATGTAGAAAGCGAACAGTCTACTATAGAAATTTCACAATTAAAAAAAGAGACGAAGACTTGAGATATGAAGATTCCTGGCTAATGGAAGCCTACAAAATTTTGTATATATTATAGTAGCTATTTTTTACATAAGTTATAGTCTACTATTTAAAGACTATCAATGAACGTGTATAAAAACAATTTGTTTTTGATGACCACACTCATGCATTAACATTATGAATATATGTATAAATGTTTTGATAGTACATGTTATGTGTGAAAAACTCGATCCCTTCAAGAAGGAAAGTTCGTTGTATATATGTTAGTTACTATAATAAGTATCATAGTTCATTCTTCAAAATGTATATTTGGAACGAACCTTAAAATGAAAAATGACCAAAGGAGAGGTAATCTTTAAGCTTCTGTAAGATTATTTGAGTATTGGGTTACTTAGACATTTCATATGGATTTGTAATAGGAATTTAATAACAACAATTTTTAGTTTTCATCAATATTAATATAGAAAAATGTAAACAGTTGTATTAAAAACCATTTACAATTTTGCTGAGCAACCCAATATAGTGTCATATCATACCTTTTGTTTATAATATAGTTTTATAGGAATAGAAACTTTTTTTAATTATAAGTTTTTTTATGAAAGTGATATTTTCTTATAGAATTTTAGTACAAATAACAAATATATCACATTTCATTATCCATTTTCTATATTGTTTTAATCTAAATTGATTGGCATTGTACAAACAAATACACCATTTATTTTGAATATAATTTAAGTATGATTTATGATGAGGCAATAATGATTAAGTTATTTTTTTAAGTCTGATATAAACCCGTCATTTTCTTTATCCTGATTATTGGTAAACATGTACAACAACTTATAATATTCTAGAGATTTCTACAAACAGATATCATTTGTAACTTAAACTTAAACAATGTTTTCTTTTTCCCTCTGAAAAAAAGCGCTGATGTACACATCTGTTTTTCACAAGAAACGTATTGTGAATAGCTATAATAATATCTTTAAGTTGCATTTAAGATTATCAAAAGTTATTTCTTTTTAACTTTATGATTCATGAATAGGCAGAGTATAGAATAAAGTACCATCCTCTATCGTCTTTTTTATTATCTTTATATATTTTTATGTACTGAAAATAGAATTGGTAAACATATGATTTGAACATATATTTATTGACTACACATACTTACATTCAAAATTTGCACAACTCATTTTTTTACATTTCACAGGAAAAAAAGAGGATAAAAAATTTCGTATCATTATTTATTATATAGTGGTAAAAGAATTTAAGTTTAAATTACATTTTGTATATATCCTTGTACATGTAAAATTAATTATTTACCTTTACCCATCATATATTTGGAAATATATTTATAGTATATAATTAGGCTAAATGTATAGGATCAGCAAATACAAAGTATAGATAATAAGATTTGATGTTCATACAAATTTAATTTACTAAATATCTTTGTAAAGATTCTAATGATTATACATTTAGAAAATTTTTACGAAAGAAACGCTTAATAACTTCCATAATGTTTCAATCTGTATAAGAACGCTCTATGTGACCTATTTGATACACCTAAGTAACCGCTGTTAGGAGAAAAATCAATAGCAGAGGGCATTGACATTGTTGTTCGAAATGTGGGAAAATTTGAAAATACACTAAACGATGGTAAATGTAACATTTTAAAAGCATTTGCCTTTTTGTCAGAAGACATGGCTAATATCTCTGATGTAGGGTTAAATTTTAATCCAGTAATAGAAGTAACAAGATTGAGAATTACTTTAAGTGGTACTGGAACTTTCTCTTTCAATACTGTATTTATGTCATATAAATTAACTACTCCTTCCCTACTACCAGTAGCTAAAAATTGACCGTTCGGTGATATTGCAGTAACTGAACAAGACAAGCATCCATCATCCACTGCACGATGTATACACGTTCGACTTTTTATATCCCAAATATACATTTCATTGCCATCTTTAAACATACAATAAAAAGAATATTAAATTATATAATTTTACTTTGAAGATAAGTAAAATATTTATAATTTACCCCCGTGTGTTATGAGTTTTTTATTGTCAGGAGTAAATGAAACTGTTCGACATTTTGTATTCATATTTAGACTACCAATAAGTTCCTTGGTAGAACTTGTTAATAGATAAATTTCACCTGCTCTTCCACACACCGCTATCAATCGACCATCAGGTGATACTTCATATCTCTGAATAACATAATTTTGGAAAGTTATTCAAATAGAAATATGCAAGAAAGTATCATTAATATAATTTAAATAAGCTTGCAAACCTTCATGTTAGTAATACCATGTGGTAACGGTATCTTATAAGTTTTTCCATTAATCAAATTATAAGAATGGCAATATGAGTAAAATTGAGATCCTAGTAGAATTTCTGCTCCTTCTTTAAGAAATTTTGCTCTACTAATTGGAAACTTCTCATACTGCATACTGTGTAATTTGTTGTTCTCTATACCATCGATCTATATATATAAATATATTAAAAAATTTCCTTTTATATGTATCAACAATTTAAACAAAAAAAAATATATATTTATTAACCTGAAAAAGAGATAAAATACCAGATGAACCAGCAACAAGAGCTAATGAAGAGGTTGGATGGAATTCCAAACTTGATATTACAGGACCTTCATTAAATGTCTGCTGATTTATTGACCTCAGTGCTTTAATATCGATATTTCCTTTTGGCAAGCTTTTCAACCATGGCATGTCTAAATGACAGCTATGCTAAAATTGAAAATATTTATTTATTTAAACATAATATATTAAATAACTTTATTTTAATTTCAGTAATAGAACCGTATTAAAATACCTTCAGGATTTCATAATCCGTATCATCAAAATTTTCTTGTGCTCTATCAATTTCTGCCCATTTTGGAGTACCTACAAGATGTTTGTACTTATTCTCTAATAATTCTGTATAAAATTTCTCTGGCCTTTTGCTGGGTAACTTGCGATTTTGAATATTTAACGCTGTTTCTACGCTTTATGTATTTAAAAAAAAATTTAATTAATGTATATAAATAACAAAACGGTAATTGACTTATTTTAAAAATACTTTATATACTTACGTATAATGTGCATCATCTTCATCTACCCAGACAACTTTTTTTCTCTTCGTTTGTTGTTTATCTGAATCTTCATCAAAAATCTCAGCAAATAAATCTTCGTTAGTCTCTGCATTATCTACAATCAGGCTCTCATTTGCTTTTTCAATATGATTTTCATCTGGTAAATTATTTATGACATCACTCACATCTCCAAAAATTATTTTTTCCAATCTATAAATCAATATAATAATTGTAAAAAAAATATGCAATAAATTTGAAGTAAATCCACTTTTTTAAATGTTTATCAATGTATCTAAAGTCTTCTGTTTATAATTCTATCACCATGCTTTTATTTAAAATAAATCACGTATAATTGTTGATTAGCTGAAAAATTACCCGATTAACAGATTAACAAATAAAATACAATTAGATTTACCTAGCTTCTTCTATAGGATCATATGAATTTATTTTTCTTTTTTTTGAAAATATATTTGACTTCTGATTGCGGTTTATAGGCCTTTTTGCTAAAACATTGGTATTCATATTGAAAATGTTTGATATCTTCAATTAACAGATGCACATTTCCCTTCCTAAAATAAAAATATTTTATTATTATTATATTTATTGCCAGAGTAATTCTGCTAATCAAAAAGTATCAAATTGTGTTAATGACAAATATCAAATTATCAATATATATAATACATTTTAATATAAAAGATGTAATATTTCCTTACCTTAAAATTTGAGATTCAAGTACTTAACCTGACTTGACCTTTTATACTGACGATACAATCGATATTTAATTTTCACAGTACTCATAGAGGTCTCTAATGTTTCTTTCATTATAAATCTTATTTAATGAATACGCGAATCAAATTTTTATGATTGCATTATTAGAATAAAAATAGTAAAGAAAAGAACCAAATGTATGAAATATATATTTATTTATTTTAAGTAATAAAATTTTTTAGTAACATCTATGTTATACTTTTTGTCACTTGTATAAATATTAATATTTTTTGTTGTATCTTTCTATTATATTATGTTTGTATATTTAAGTATTTTCGATTTAGTATTTTCAAATAAAAATTACAAAAATATTTTCTAAATATAAATGTTTCCACGTATGAGTAAGTTTTCTTGACTTTAACCTTGTTCGTCGTATGTTGGGATAGAAAAGGTAGAATCAGAATAGTCCAATGTTTTTCGGTCCAATGATAATATGGAAGGACATTTTGGCTGATACTGTTCTACCGCTTCTAATAATGTTTCTGGATATCCTGGTGAATAATATCTGGGGAAAAAAAAGAAACAATAAATTGTAATTTTTTATAAACATTACTGTGTCTTTAATGCTTCCGAATTATAATTACCGGTTAGTTATCATTTTAATTACCTATATTATTATATTGATCCATAATAAAAAGTATAAAATTAATATTTGGCAATTAAACTAAAAAAAATAATAAATTATTTTATAATTACTTATGAAAATTTATTGAATATATATTGTATATTTAATTGTACTACCTTCTTTATCGACTGTTAATGCGGTCAGTCATTGCTTTTGCGCAAAAGAAATATCAAACTAAAAAGGTGCATTTATCTTGAAATATTAATAAGAATGTTGAAAATGATACTTGGTAAAATATAATTATTGTTTAATATAATCGTAATGAAACATATTTAAGGATCATAAAATTATTGATCCACTGCAGTCTCAGATTATACTTTTTCAATAAGATCAGCTGTGCGACAATATGGTGGATACTTCGTACATTAGTAATCTGACTTAAATTAAGATAGACAAAAAACTAGAAAGACAGGTAGTTATTTATACGAACTGGCAGTGGAAACTACTTTAACGGGATTCAATTTTCTGCTAGCTACAAGAAAATTCTCGGATCTAATTCGGTGAGTGAATAGATTTTAACAGGGTTATGTTAAAAAGCAACTAGTGTTTTTGGTTACAATTCACTATCACACACTGTATAATTGTTTAATATGCCTGTTCGAATATTGTAACATACAAAATATATAATATACAAAGTTATAGATAACAAAAATAAAATTGACATAATATGATTAAAAGGAATAGTATGAATCAAGTAAATTGATTTGATTATAAATTTGAAAGCTCGATTGACACTTCTACATTCTTTAAATTTTTATAAAGTTTTGTTTCATTATCCTTATCTATTTATATAAAATCATCGTTGACTTCTTGCAAAAAAGAGAGTATAAAGAAGAAAAAAATGTAATAATAGAATTGCATATGAAGTGTTAATACATTTCCAGCAAGTATTGCAATAATATAATATTTACTGGTTTTTAACTTCAATCTAATGATTTCTTTTATTCAAAAGATCTTAATTATTGTGACAGTTATGCGAAGATATAAATAGTTTGATAAATTATTAAAATAGATATATATATATATATATATATATATATATATATATATATATATATATCATATAATATATATGTGAAAAATGACCTTATAATTTCTTCAGGGAAGCAACAATTGATTTGCATTATGTACTCCATAAGCATTGTCCCTGGTTCAGCTTGTATTTCTTGCACTTTTTTCAATGCACCTGATGTAGCAAATAATCGTCTTGCTCTCGCATCATGTGGCAATATCTAAGATAAATATTTCAAAAATTATATTTTTTGTAATTGATTCATAACGCATCATTATGAAATAAACAATTATGAAATCAACAAATATTTATTGCTGCACAATTTATTATTATCATATATGTTATATGCGTAATATATTTACGTTAATGTGGGTGAAAAGTCGCGATCACATAATAGCATAAAACCTAAAAAATAAAACTTTCAGAATGTCCGATCGGGAATGAATATCTTAAACGTGAACGTAAAACGCGAAATTGCATAAGTTGTGTTTTTAAAATGATACACGAAATTTACAGAATCAATAGAAAAATAAAATACGAATGTAAAGTATGAATAGTAATTAAATTAAATGAGCGCGATATATTGAAATATTTTATAAAAATAAGGGATATTCTTGGATGAATAAGAGAACTGTGTTTGAAACTATTAAAAGTAAATTTATTTCTCGATTCACGGAGTACATTTAGCGAGTTTACCAGTCATATATCATACGCGGTTACGAGACGGATCTTATCGCTTTATCGAATAGTCTTATGCTTTGTAAATTGTAAAGATGCTGATGTAATACAAAATAAAATTCCGAGAAATCATTTTTCGAAAAAAGTGTGCGTCAGAACGATATCGCTATTAAAGTTCGTTAAGTGTTCCATTATATTTATCGTAAATCAGAATTAAAAAAAAAAAAAAACAAATGTAAATAAGATTTCTCGATAACATATTTTGTATATCACGACTATTACGAAGAAAAACGTATAATACTCGATAAATAAGTTTGAAATTGGGGGGGGGGGGAAGGAGAAAAATAAAAATATGATCAAAAATTGCGCGCACGTTCGACAATTATTATTACGTCTCACTGTGAAAATGAATACTATTTTTATTTGAAAACAAATTATTCTTTTTTCTTGTTTACGCACAAGCAATAGTAATTTGGATTGTTTGCAATTTTTCATTAATCTCATCTTGTTTGTTGACTTTGCAGAGAGAAAAATTTGATATATAAAAAAAAAAAGTTACAACTTCAACGATTAGAGGATATTTATGAACGGGAACGGTGAACCGTGGGAAGATAATACAAAGTTATAAGAGCGTATAAAAACGCTGTTATTATATGTATATCATTTTACACGATAGTTACATTTATCATAAATCCATCGTCGACATTATGAAAAAAAAAGCAACGAATAACAATTTTGTTCAAGTGCTTCGTGTGTATGGTTGAAGAACAATTCAAGCGGGGGATAGATTGTTAAGGTGTACATATATCGAAGTGATAGAGTACAGTGACTGAATCACCCCAAGAGATATTTAGATTATATTTTATAAAACACCAAAATCCATTGGTACACAGAGCACGGACAACGAGACAATTGCCTTATATTTGCAACAGTCGCGTAACGTCATTCAAAATTTACGGAAGATATTCAAATCTTGTAGCAAATGACGTACCATTTGAATTTAACCAGAAGTTTCTATATAAGCACATAAACCGTATCCTACAAAATCAGTTCACGTAGATCAGGGAAAATAGATACATCTCCGATAGTGGGTTATTAAAGTGTACATATACGTACATATACGTGTATACATATTGTGTATGTATGTACATGTATATATGTGTATACATATATATATATATGCACACAGCATTTGTAAGTTAATTGATAGCTAATTATAGCGTAGAAATATTAGAATACACCGGTAGTTTATTTATAAACTCTATGAAATATCTTTGTTTAATTTGTTTGCATATAAAATTAATCTATTGTTGAATGTTAAAATTTATAATATACGAATTAGCATTTAAAAAGATTTTCAATTTAATCGTTATATGAACAAAACAATTGCAAATTAAAATTGTCGAAGTTATTTGTTATGAAAATACCAAAATCACGTTATAGCTTTTGTTATAATCAAAGGAATATGAGTGTCTATTAAAAGTGCTACTTTTTAGAGAATACTTTGACAAGGAAGGTGATAAAAGTGTATAACTTTGTAAAAAGTAATATCATTGTTAACCAACATGAAAGACAATCCAGATTGTGTTATTCTCAATACGGGTGAAACGCATAATTATCATCAACCTGTCTCTGCAAAACCTTCCGTCGTTTCAGTTTCAAGTATTGATTCTGATGTTAGTGATAGAAGGGATGTACGCGAAGAGCTTTATGCTGGGATCTTCAGAAGGCATAGAAAAACTATATTGGTAATAGGCAGTTTTCTAAAGATGCTAAAGGTGAATAGAAACATGAATAGTTATGCTAGCATAAAACCTAATGATGAAGCGGATGAATAAATTATTTATTTAATTTTATTAATAATTTGGCAAAATATTTTTATAATTTAATATCTTTTTAACATTATCATCACATATCTTTTAGCATCATTACAACATTTTTATTCACTTCTATTCTATTCACTTTATAGCACCTACATTTTATCAGGCAAATCTAATCATTATAATGATTATATCGATAATCATTATACCTATTTGTAATTGATCACATATATTATAGTATACATATATTCAGTGAAAATGTTCTATGTAATATCAATTGAGTTTATTTCATTTTTATATACTAATTTCAAAGAAATAAAAATATACCAAAATTAAGGACTGCCAAAGGGAAATATCATGCTAAAAGATAGAAAATTTTCATGCATTTTTATATATTGTAACATAAATACAAAAAAAAAATAATCAAGAATTAAATGCATGAAGTAAATTAGAGATATTGACGTAATTTTCAATGTTTAATCAACAGTTAATGAAATCACATAATAATGCAACCTATTACTTATTAATGCAATCTGCACTCTACTAAATGTAGCTTTTATAGGAAGAAATTTTTTTTTTATGAAAGAATAACATTATTCATTTCCTTTTTCAGAAATACTTGGACAGATTACATGCTCTGAACCGAATATTTGGTTTATTTGCCATACGATTTGAACATGTTGCAAGACAAAAATTTTGGTAAATTGGCAGTAAAATACATACTATGCAATTCTTTCTTCCAAATTTTACGATTTATGCTTTATGATATGCGTTTAATTGAGTGCTAGACTGTTTGTTTGTATTTGTTTTATTATTATTTTATATTTACTTGGTACAAAATTTCAATTAATACTGAACCTTTTTGAAGGATAATTTAATGTCTTATTCTTTACATTTATAATAATATAAAATACGATAAAAATTTGAATACTAAATATTACTTTCAATAACTGAGATATTATTGTTGAATTATTGCTCTGAAAATGTAGAATTAATTAATTTTTATAGAAACTAATCTTTTCCTTAATCCTTTCAAGGTGGAACTACTGAATGAATAAATTTATGACAGTGATATATATATATGTGTACTATGAGAAAAGATTATATACACTGGGTTGTGCTATTATTATGATGAATCTTTACTAAAAAGAATTGTAATACTTATTTCTAATGTAATTAGAACTTAATATTATCAAGATGATGGAAAATGATAAAACACCAATACTTTAATATAACAAATTAAGCAGATTCATGCAGATATCAAATCAAAGTCTTTTTTGTTAACAATTCATTAATATATACAACTTTTGAGGCTTATTTAATATTTGTCTCTCCATTTTTATACGTTTTGTATACTATCTCTCTTTATACCAAATACTGCCATTAGAAAATATAATAGTTGAAGAAGTAGTAGGCAATAGAATATAGTTAAGTAAGAAATACATTCCACACGTTTTTCATGAAATCTTAACAAATTAATGATGTTATACAGATAAATAAAAAAGAAAAAGAAAATCAATAACAAATTGTCCTTGTATTTTAGATGACCATTCAATGTCGAAAGACTGAGAAATGTGCTTTTTTGGAACTTCAAATGTGCCATACTATAACTTAGAAAAAATTTTAGAGAAGGATAATCTAAATATGTTTGTGTAATTAAAATTTCTCTATTTGCTGTTGATTATAAAATTATTAAACAAAAAACTATATAGCATATCTGTAAATCCTGTTAATTATTATTAATAGCTTGCAAATATATCTTGTATGAAGATAATTAAATGTCAACATATTAATCTGAGTTATTATATGAGAATTAAAAATAAAAAAAATATAGAGAGAGTATAAATAATATGAAATTAATTAAATAATTTATAAATTTCTAATATTTTGCAGTTGTTACATGCAAGATGGAGCTAATTGTATTTAGCAAATAGAAAAGGATTTTGTTATAAATTAAAAAGAAACTATCTTTTTGCATAAATATTTACAATAAAAGCACACTTATACAGCTGCTTGACCAATTTTTATGTAGAGCAAAAGATTTATATATGAATAGTTTCATAAATAACTATCAATTCACTCCTATATTATATTTTACTTTATATATATGAAAACAAGTCATCATATACATTAAATTTTACCATAAGCAATTATATAAAAATAGATAAAAACATTTATGTTGGTTATCAAAATCATGTAAGATATACAAAAGGCAATAACACCCGTTTTGTGTTTATATATTAATTGGAAAATAGTGTATCATCACTTTGTATAACACATCATTTGTACACATTTCACTGATATGTATAGATTAAATAATAAACTATTAATATTATATTTAATAACTTCTAATGTAGTTTAATACCTAAACCTTAAAAATTATTGATGATACTATCATCTACAGAACAATAATTTATAAATATTAACAGAATAAAAAAAATATTTATACTATTTTTAGAAATTACCTTACTAAATTGTCCAAGCACATATTTCAAAATATTTGAAGGGGCATCAAACAGGAGTGCTCCTAATGCTTCAATATGTAAACATTTTTGTAATATCTGCTTTAATGATGTATAACACTTTGTTTTCAAATCGTTTGAACTCATTGGATTGATATAGAGCTGTTAATCAAATAAATAAAAATAAAAAAAAAAAAAATAAAGAAATGGAACAGATATACCATGGTGATTATAAATATAATTCTTTTTAAGAACTTACATACTTCTAATAACTTTGAAAGAACATTTTCATCAGCTACTGATTTTGCATGCTCTGGTGTATGTTTTCCTATTTGACCTAATGTCCAAGTAACTACAGCAAGTATATGATCATCAGTTTCATTTTTTAAGATAGTAGCCAATTGAATAACACTCTATAGTGATCACAAAGTGCACTTAAAAATACATGACTATATAATATAACATATATTTCATATCTATATTATATCTTATACCATTGATCCAATTACAGCTGCAGCAAACTGATCAGAATGCCCAGCAATATAACCAAGTGCCATTATTGGAGGTAGTTTATTTATCAATTTTGATGTACTAATTAATTCATTTAAAGCACCTATACCTCCGATATTAATAATCAGTTGAGCCAACTAAATAATAAGATTCAAATATGAATGATATCCTTAATTGTAATGGTAACTTTATTGAAAATTTACTTCAGATGTATGCTTGCAAACTTCTTTGGTAAGAACTGCTGCAGATCTGACTACATTTTCATCAGGATGACCCATATGTATTAAAACATTGGGGAATACTTCTGTCTCTACAACAGCTTCTGCTAAATTTGCATCATGTTTTGCTATGCTCCCTAATGTTGTCAGAACTTGACGCTGGATAAAAAATTTTTTATTAACATAATCTTATAAGATTTTGTGATAAATTGTATCAATCAACCTTCAATTTGACATCAGGATTAGATAATGCATTTGATAAATAAGGTAGGCCACCAGCATCCACAATGGTCTGAGCTAAATCTTTACTGTGTTTGCTTATATCACAAAGGGCAGATACGCTAATTTGCTTAAGATATAATTCTGGCTCTTGCAAACATAAAACAAGGAGTGGTACTGCTCCTGAACGATATGTAATAATGTCAAGTATCAGAAATTATAATTTTTTAACTATATTACAATTACCTGCATCAACAGTAGCCTGTGCTAAACTTTTATTATGTCTAGCTATATATCCAAGTCCCCAAGCAGCTGCTTCTTTAACACCAGAATCAAAATCTTCTAAACATATTATCATTGCATCTAGTCCATTCATTTGTACTATAATTGATGCTGTTTCTGATGAATGTTTTGCAATAGCACGTAATATGAACAATGCCGCCTTTTTATAAAATTTCTATAACAATTTATTTTCAAAATAATATACTTGTATGATATACTAATATTTGATGTACTAATTATAAAATTGCATATATAAGTACTGCAAAACATAATTTTCTTAATGCTTAAGGAAATTAAAAAAAAAATTGTAATTAATTTTGAACTATCTAAAGCTTAAGTGCTTACATTCATAAAGCTCGTACATTTTGTTTCTCTATATTGTGCAACAAGCAAGGTAAAATATCTTCTTGAATAATATCTTGTGCCAAGTTAATATCATGATTCGCTAGTTTGCCCAATGCAATTGCAGCCATATGCTGAATAGAAGGAACTACATCTGACAACAAAGGCCTAAGCAATTGTATAACACCGGCAGCTTTCAAACATTCAATATTATTGGGCTTTGATGCAAGATTAGAAATGGATTGTGCAAAAAGCAAACGTGCTTTTTGATATTGATCAAATACTATAAAATAAAAAATCTTTTGAAGTTTTAATATGCAAAATAATATATATATATATACATATATATATATTTACAAAGTTTGTTTATCTAAAATATAGATAAAGATAATTGAATATACCTTGTAAAATAATACGCGCTGTCATATTAATATATCAAAATAGACAATGGCTTGATGACTTACTCGTAAATCTTTCCTTTTTATTAATTCACGCGTCACTAGCAATTGTTTCAAAACGAAAAACTACCGCCCTTTGTATATAACTATATATACTAGCAGGGTAGATACCATTAGATATTTAAAACACCTAAACTTTAAACCATACTAACCAATAATATTCCCAAATAAGTTTCATGAATATTTGTCAAAAATAACCAATTAGAATTCTCTTAGAATCTAAATATGTTTCGTGAAAATTTTGTCTGAATAATATGTATATATATACATAATATACATATATTTTAATAACCGTATGCATTGATTTAATTCAATTTGTATAGTTTTGTAATTAATTGAATATTAAGTAACGTAGATTATAACGATACAAATGTCTGATAAACTATTAATTAAAGAAAAGGAATTATATCGATTAAATAAAGAATTAGAAATAAAAACTCGTCATGTTCTAGAGGAAATCGAATCTATTGAAGACCGACGGATTTATAATAATTCGTCTAAACAAAATAATGATACGCCTAATACTACGGATAGGGATAAAAGGAATTCAGAATATTCAATGAATACAAATAACAAGTTATTGCAAAATATTACGATCGAACGAAATCCTGTTTCGTTGCATACTTTAACAGAAGATACTTCCAATTTATCCAAACAGTGAGTAAACTAAAAATAAAATAATTAAATAAATTAAATTAAATAAAATAAATTTACTATAATAATATATTGATCTCAAAGAAATAGTAACAAATAATCGCAATTGTTTTTTAATGTTATTATTTAATGTTATTATTTAATGTTATTATTTTTATATTTATATATGACAGATTTAATTTTGCGAATTTGTTTTTCTTAATTTTTTTTAAATTTTTATTAGAAATTTTGAAAACTTTCAAAATCAAAATGGAGCCAATAAAGTTAATGAGATTGTTTTATATGAAGGAAATAGTTCAGAGAATAAAGCTCTCGTTAATTTTCTCAAATCCAAAATAGATATGCTGCATAATGAATTAAAAGTGATTCAAGTTGAATATAAAAATAAGGTAATTTTTATTGCAAAGAATAATTTTATAAAAAAAAGCATTTTATTTTTAACTAATCAAATTTATATATCTAATATATTGTAGGTTAATGATTGTGAGAGATTAGAAAGTGAAAATAAAAAGCTTGATTGTTGCAAGTTAAAATTGGATAATCAAGTAGCATCATTGAAAGAAACAGTTACAAAACTTGAAAATAATAATTCTAATTTGAATGACCAAAATTTAGCTTCGAATGTTGAAAATTCAAATTTAAGAAAGGTATATATTACTACATTATGGATTATGTGCCTGTGTTTGATCATCTTTCAAAGTATTGATTTTAACGTAATAATAATGTTTAGGATATAGAAGGATTAAGAAAAGAAATTAAAACTTTAAATCATCAATTAAATAATTATGACTTACGATTAAATAGATCTTTAGAAGAAAATGAAAAACTAAAAAATACTATTAAGTTTAATCATGTTGAAGAAAAAGTATGTGTACTTTCTTGGTAAAGATATGAAACATGTGAATGTACATTATTATTGCATATATAAAGTTATTTTCACATATGTTTTATATCTATGTATACAGGAATTACGAGATCAAATCAGAAAACTTCAAGAAGATAAAAGACAAGGAATAAAACATCTAGAAAAACAACGATTAGAATTACTTCAAGCATTCAAAAAACAGTTATTGCTTATAGATAATTTGAAGAAACAAAATGTATGTAATAGTCAAAGATTGTTCTAAAGAATTGTATCTCTTTTGTTTTATATTCTATATTATAATTTTTAACAGGCATTTATGGCAGCAGTTGAGCATATGCAACTTGTGGAAGAAGATTTTTCTAAGCTTCTATTGTGGAAACCAAATAACTTGTAAAACTGGTAAAGTACAAAATTAGATTATCGAGTTTACATGAATGACGTTGCTCTGATAATCTGTATCAAATACTTAAAAGTTGTAACATTCTCATTTTATATTTTTAATAATATTTATACAGTACAATGAAGCCATATAATTATTACAAATAATTTATACTTTTTGTAATTAAAAGACAAAATAAAATATTATAATTCTTACATCAGTTTTAATTGTATTGTCGTAAGAATTTTTATTATGTAACATTTTATATTTATATATATTTAAAAAAATTTAGTTTTTATTTTTTTTGTATGATGCATTATTTTGTTTGGGAGATTATTGTATGTGTGCGTGAATATATATATAGAATATATAGATTCTATATATATAGAATATGTAGAGCGAGAAAGAACCTCACATTCACATAAAATAATGACGTAACGAAAGCTGCTTCACTGAATTCCGATTGGGTATTTATATTTATAGTCAGACCAATCAAAATCTCATGAATGTACGTCATAATTCTTTAATTTCCTAAGGTGTATATACTTAAAAAGATACACACATATATATAAGTATGTATTACGATTATATTGAAAATTATAATTTTGTAGTCAAAAGGGGAAATGTGTTTTTATTTATATAAGATTCATACGGTATTACCATGAAACTAAACTCCATGGATATTGTAGAAATCTAGTTAGACTGGTAGCTCAAAAAAAAAATCCCTGAAATGTTACTAATCGCAATGCTAAGAATATCTCTGTTCTCTCATCGATGAACGAACTTAACTGTCATATTAGTAGAAGTTAATATTTTTGAAGTTATCAAAAGTACTTATTATTGTCCTATGTAATTAATTGTTGTATCATTGGATTAACGGTTCAATACACACACACACACACACGCGCGCGCGCACGTACACAAATGCATATATATCAATTTTTTTATGCACATATATGAACTCAGTTCTTATTCCAGATTCGAGGTGTATGTTGTTATTCTATTAGTGAGAACATCGATTTAGAGATCATAAAGAGCACTACGTCGAAGTATATTAAGTTTCAAGTAACTTCATAATCGTAACTTCTTCAGTATTACATCGTGATCGTAATATCAAATTTATGCGTCTGTATATGCACTGGTATACACATGAAGTATGACATTCGGTGACGTCGGACAACTGAATTTGGAAGGTTGACGATTGACAGAAGATCTTGGAACGATCTATGATATAGTAAATTATATTAGTGCACATGTAGAAAAGTGTGTACTATTTATTTTATCTGTATTCTAATTCTTTTCGTTGTTTGATTGGAACGACATTAACAGTTTTTCGTAATCAAGGAATAAGATTAATATTTCTTTTACTGTACAGCAAAGTAAAGGTTAGAAACAAATCCACCCTTTATCATTATGGCTGCAGGAACTATATTGGCGGTAAGATCATATTGTGAAATTAAACAGAGATTAGATATTGATATTATTGTAATATTTGCAGAAAGCTATTGAGTTGGTAACCAAAGCGACAGAAGAAGATCGTAAGAAAAATTATGAAGAAGCTCTTAGGCTATATGAACATGCTGTGGAATATTTTCTTCACTCTATCAAATGTATATTCATTTTCTAACAATATATTTGATTATCTTGTGCGAAATAATTTGTTTATTAATGTTATAATAACAAAATATTTTCTAGATGAAGCACAAGGTGATAGAGCTAAAGAAAGTATAAGATCAAGATGTTTGCAGTATCTTGAAAGAGCAGAAACATTGAAGGCATACTTGAAGAAAAGTAAGAAGAAACCAGTAAAAGCAGGTGAAGATAATGCAAAGACAGAAGATAAGAAAAGTGATAGTGGGGATAGTGACACCGATAGTGACCCAGAAAAGAAAAAACTTCAAACCAAATTAGAAGGAGCAATTATTATAGAGAAGCCAGATATCAAATGGAACGATGTTGCCGGTCTTGATGGAGCTAAAGAGGCTTTGAAAGAAGCTGTTATTTTGCCAATACGATTTCCACATCTGTTTACTGGAAAGCGTATACCTTGGAAAGGTATTTTACTTTTTGGGGTAAGTTTATTCAACCTATGTATAAAATTTTAAATTATAGGCTGTACATGATAATATTATATATTTATAATGGATCATTATGTTATTAACATTATATATTATTTAATGCAGCCTCCAGGTACAGGTAAATCATACTTAGCAAAGGCAGTGGCAACAGAGGCTAACAATTCTACATTTTTCTCTGTTTCATCTTCGGATTTGGTAAGCAAGTGGCTAGGTGAATCTGAAAAACTTGTGAAGAATTTATTTGATTTAGCACGTCAACATAAACCAAGTATTATATTCATTGATGAAATAGATTCACTTTGTTCATCTCGCTCTGATAATGAATCTGAATCAGCACGAAGAATTAAGACTGAATTTTTAGTGCAAATGCAAGGTATATAAAAACTTTTTTAAATGTTGTAATTTAAGACTTGGTTCAGAGTTCTAAATTCATGTGTTCTCTGTGTTCACTCAAGGAGTGGGTTCAGATAATGATGGTATATTAGTTTTGGGTGCAACTAATATACCTTGGGTATTAGATTCTGCTATTAGAAGGAGATTTGAAAAGAGAATTTACATTCCGTTACCTGAAGAGCAAGCACGTGCTGTTATGTTTAAACTTCACCTGGGAAGTACAGCACATTGTCTATCAGATGATGATTTCAAAAAATTAGCAGCTGCCACAGAGGGTTATTCAGGAGCAGATATAAGTATCATTGTGAGGGATTCTCTCATGCAACCTGTTAGACAAGTTCAAACAGCCACTCACTTCAAAAAAGTAAGAGGGCCATCTCCAAAGGATCCATCCGTTATAGTAAACGATTTGCTTACGCCATGTTCTCCCGGAGATCCAGATGCTATTGAAATGAGTTGGATGGAGGTAGATGGTGATAAATTATTTATTCCTCCTGTAACCATGGTATGTACATAATAGTTCTTATGCAAAATTGCTTTAGACAATATCTACATGATTTATTTAATATTATTCATCTATGATACTTACAGAGAGATATGCAAAAATCCTTAGCAACGACACGTCCAACAGTAAATGAAGATGATATGGCAAAACTGGAAAAGTTTAAAGAAGATTTTGGACAAGAAGGTTGATCCTTGGATAATTTTTATGATGTAAATTAATTCTTTATAAAAGCATACTTTCAGTTATATGTGCTTGCCTTGTTAATCTTTGAGAAACAATTATACTTAACAGTGTTTGTATAAAGATATCTAAGAAGAAGTGCATACTCCTTTATCTTTCATCTCTTCTATCTTATTATAGAAAAATGATTATTTCACTATAAGCTACCAATCTATAATATTTACTAAAATTTCTTATTATTATGCACTAGTATATAAAATGCAAAATGAATTATATTTTGAGACATAAACAATTATTAAATTTTATCTATAAGAAATGTAGATTATTGTTCATTCTAATACGCAAAACAGAAAAGTAAATTTTCAATATGATGGAAATATATAATGTTCTACTTTGTAAAAGTTATTGTTATATCTAACAAATCGATTATAAACTACTAAACTTATTTTACTTTTCTTATCTCATTTATATACTTATAAAAAGTAATAAGAAAATAATCGCAATATCATTGGTATATAAATCGAAATTATGGTTTATTAATCAAATGTTTCTTCTTTTTTCGTTCTTGTTTTTTTTTTTAAATAAGCATTTTATGATGGATATACTTTTACAGTAAGTGCAACATACAATATGATAAATTTGAAATATTTGTAATTTACTTATCTTATTTTGTAATGAACTTTGCTCTGTAAACTATCCACTAAAATTATGCGTTTACTTAGTAGAATATATTATAATGTGTGCAGATAGATTTAATTACTAACTATTTTAAGTATGATCAGGATGCATTTCAATAAAAAGATGTCACAAGTTAAACACAAATGCATACATATGTAAACAACTAAAAATATAAACGACTGGTAATCAGAACACTATTCCCGTGTAAATCATGTTTATTGTTATTGAAATAAATAACAATCTATACATTGTAATAAAGGGAGAATTTACAGTGGATTAAAGTTTTTCTGTAACTTGTAAAAAAGTAACAAGGTACATTTGTGTAATCACGAAGGGCAGTGCCTTAAAAATTCTGAGTCCATATAAACGACAGTTATTGTTATATCATCACGAAATATTCGTACCACTTTACTTGGTAATGTTAGTAATTGCGATAATTTCCCGTGATCTATACCAAAGTCTGTACCACCAAGAGCATTTCTCAATAAGTGTGTTGCTGCATTACTATCAAGAGGTTTCTTTTTTAAGCCTTCTTTACGCTGAAGTAACATTTCATTTATATCGGATAACTTCATGTTTTTTCGAGGTAATCTTAATGGATTTAACGTAACTTTTCCGCTTATATGTTCTCCTACCAAACGTACAGCTTGTAAAGGTGATATCAAATCCCACAATCCATCGCTCGCTATTATGAGAAACTTGTCTCTAGGTGTCAACCTATGATACTTTACTTCAGGTTTTGCTATTAAATATGGTGGTGTATGATAATTTGGTGGTATCGCATTTTCGCCAAAGATTGGTACTACTACTTGTTTCATAATCATTTTATTCCATTTATATTGAAAATCACCAAGACAACGAAGAGGTGCTAACTGCCCAAGTAGTCGTTCCATTTTTATCACAGTAGATTTCTCTTGTGGTGGATGTTCTGACAAAATCCTTTCAACTTCCGCTCGATTATCAGTATTGTGTTCTGTAGTCATCATTTTTGCTGACCACACATCATTTTCTGTAAAAATATTCACGAAAGTTCACAAACTCTTTGTAATAAAGTACATTTTGCACATTTGGATATAAGCTTCAGCACATCATGTCTTTATAAGGACACACACACTTTGGTGGCTTTTAAATTATTTTTAATAGAATTTAATTTTTATATTATCACTTTCATATTCAGTCATATAACATTCATTCAAGTATATATATAAAGCCTGCAGATAAATATATAATATTGTCTACTGTCTTATATATACTAATTTTACTGTTTAATAATGAAGTAAAGAACAAAAAGATAAATTTTATACCTGAAAGTACACCAAGCACTGCTTGACAATCTCCTACACCAGCTACATGCAAATGTGGACCGTCTATATGTGCTACAGCTGCTACAGCTCCGGACATAGCAACTGTTAATGTTCTTGCCGCATCCTTATTATGTAATTTCAATAAAGCTTCATTAGATAAATCCTGATCTAATCTGACAAATGCGTTCTCCAGTGCTGCTTCCATTTGAAACTCTTTTGTAGATCCAGTTTGCATTAGATCCTTCAAAAATGTTAAAAAGCTGTCTCGATAAAGATCTTTTATTTCAGAAATAAATTCTACTTTATCATTGAAAGTTTCTAGTAGTTCTAATTCCTTATTGGAATTAATAGAATCCAAATATTGCCTCAATAATTTAGGAGGAAGTAAACATGCAGATATATAATGGAACAGTCGTTTTGATATTACTTGTGCACAGGCACCACCGCCATGACCATCAAATACTCCCAATAACAAACCTATGAAAGGATAATTAAATATAAAATAATGCTTCAATGTCCATTA
Source organism: Dolichovespula media (assembly GCA_911387685.1). Classification (NCBI taxonomy): domain Eukaryota; kingdom Metazoa; phylum Arthropoda; class Insecta; order Hymenoptera; family Vespidae; genus Dolichovespula; species Dolichovespula media. The sequence goes on from OU426859.1 coordinate 3,387,555, forward strand.
ATACATAGCAATGTTAGGTAATGAACGTAAAGAAAAAAATAAAAAGAAAGAATATCATATGTAAAATGAACATATATTTGTCAGATTATACATGATCTTTTTTTATATATGTTATTATAATGTATAAATATATTCTACATGCAGTCAAATTTAACTTATGGTTAAAAGTAAACTTAATTATAATAATATATGGCATATATATCTTAAGATTTAAAAATTTGTTATAACTATGTTACCTTTTGTCAGTAAACATTGTCCTTCAGATCGTGTGTCTTCAATAGGATTATTGGATGCTAACTGATTAGAATCGTAATACTTCACAGAAGATGAACCAGAAAATTCTTTGGTAAATTCATTGGCTTGTAAGATAGCAGTAACCTATCTCAGAAAATATTTATGTATTTTTTCTGTGAATTTATTTTATATACAAAAGTGAAAATAAATCACGTATTACCTCTTGAGGTGTAAGCCTTGATACTGTAGCATAAAGTCGATGTTGAATATGGCTGTTACTACAGTTACATCTTCTAACTGTTGCATTACTAAAACCTTTTAAAAAACGTCCAGTACCTTTCTGCAAAACCATCCTATCGTCAAATATTGGTACAACGGCTGTACTCTTACTCTGTTGCTTCTGTTTGACCTCTACTCTTCCAACACATTTTGTAATTTTATTGATTTTAATGATTATAACAATTTGTTTTTTGAAATTATAAAAAGAATAAAAATCCGTACTATCCAAAACGCATTATTTGCCGCAAAAAGGATATAGATTTGTGTGCTAAATTGCACACAAAAATATAAATATTTCCTTGGAAGTATTGATAAAATCAATTTTTTTTCATCCTTCCTAAATATACTATTCAATAAAATTTGTTTATTCAAAATCTATATATCGTTCGAATTCTAGATAATTGCTGGTACCTGATACAGGATCTGTTCAAAAAGGATTCAAAAGATGACAAAAAATTGTAAATGATATTTTAAATTAAGTAATAGCAAGCAGTTACATGTGGTTACATATTCAGTAATATGTGGTTATGCGTGGAGTAAAAGACGGTCAGGGAACTATTAATGGCACGTTTAAAGTTTTAGTTACGTTATGCACGGCTACTAGAGTGCCAATAGTATTAAAATAATTTATATCATTCTTAAATGTCTATGATAATATTATATGTTTCTGTAGTTAACACATAACAACATACAATAAAACGCAGGGCAGTGATGGCGTAGTTTGTTTTTTTTTGTTGCGTTTGCGTAAATATTTTTTGTGGGAAATTAGATTTTTGCGAATTATGTTTTGGAAATAAAAAAAAAAAAAAAATAATGAGAAATACTAAATATTATACAAAAGAAATTCTGCAATGATACGATGATAGGTTGAAAGTTAATAATAAAGTTGTAATTATCAAAATATAAATATATGTATGTATATATACTTCACTTTTTATAGTCCAAATAATTGGTAATACCTAAAAGCGAGACAAGGAAAATGATACTCTGTTTATCTAATCATATATAAGACACAAATAAAAAGTAAACAAAATCGAATTTATTTTAATAGTATCTTTTTTATAAATGTATGTTAATGAATACTTTGGTAAATGTATGTATAACTATTACTGTATTTAACGTAAACAATAACATTAAAAACAGTTTGGAGAGGATATCTAAAGATAACCTATATGATAGATAGCACTTTGTTAATCGAATAAAACTAATAATCATTAATTATTTATTTATATTTATATGCTTTGGATAATAATTCACAACAATAATAATGATATTTTGTGCTTCAGATATATACTATTTCTATTATCTTCAAGTAGAAGATTCTGTGTCTTTAAATATCACGAAAATATTTCTACAGTGCTGTGTAAATATTTTATATATGTATATATAAAATATATATATGTATATGATATCTATATATGATATCTATATATGATATCTATATATTATATCTATAGATATAATATATATAACCTATACAAAAGCATTAGCTATTTGTAATTATTAAAGAACTGAACAGAATTGCCATCATCTTTTCTGTCAGTTTTATATTAAATAATTGTAACGAGATTTAACATCGTGATAATAAATAACGAAATGGCTAATATACCAGAAAGCGCATTAATTGCTGCTCAGAAAGCTGTGCAATTTGATAGAAATGGACAATATAAACAAGCCCTATATTACTACACAGTAACTGTAAAATATCTTGACGGACTATCCTTAGATACTGCATATGATCAGAAGATTACAGATTATCGAGAAAGAATATCTGCGATTCAACAATTAAGTAAATATATTGTTACAAATAGAGATAATGATGTATATATCAATTATTAAGTAGTGATTAATTTTAAATTGCTAAATTTATAGTTAATGAGGAAGATGAAACAAATGGCGCTATTAATCAACAAAAGTCTGATCTTCACAGATGTGAATTTTTGATAAATCAAGCACTTGATGCTGATGAAGCAGGTCTTAAAGATGTTGCTTTGAAATTATATACAGATGCTGCTGAATTGGGTCTTAGTGTAGTAAGTATATATTAAGTACATTTTATAGCAAAATATAACTCTACTCAAGTGTACTTGTATCTGTTATATACATTGTAGAAAGTAACTACTTCTGAGATAAAAGCAAAGTTAAATAATTTAATTAGACTTGCTCTTGAGAGGGCAGAATCTTTAAAAGGTATTAAAAAAAAAACTGATGATTTGGATGATATTATTAAATCACTTCAAAATTTACAACCTGTTCCTGATGATGATCCTTCAGATACAGTCTCATCATTAAAATCTTCTACTACAAATGCAAGTAATTATATTATGATATATATATATATATATAAAATTTATATGGAACATGTATGTAATGTTCATTATTTACAAGATAAATTTTTAGGACATCAAACAAAACCTTCACTGCACCGTGGAAGTAGTGGACATCTTAAAATAGCAAGTGGTAGTACCACTTATACAGAAGAAGAAAAAAAAGTTTTACTTCATAGTTCTCATATAAATGATAAAGAATTTGTACCTTTTATGGATGTTGACCTATTGGAGAGATTTCAATATGCTATACCATTTACTGATAAAGATGGATTATTGGCATTAGCTCCTAAACAGAAAGCAACTTTTGCAAGATGGTGCAGACCTGAAGAATTATTCTCTGACCCTAAGATGTTGATGGGACATTATGTTGATTACTACAGTATTAAACAAACTGTCAGTTATATTAATTATATTAATATATACAATTATCCAACCATAATTTTTATTATATAAAAATATGATAATCATGATCATCATTTGCTTATATTTTAGGTCATATCAGATTGTTCATTTGTGGCCTCCCTTGCTGTCAGTGCACAATATGAAAAGAGATTTGGTCGTAGGCTTATCACATCTATTATTTATCCAAAAAATAGGAATAATGAACCAGTGTACAACCCATTTGGTAAGAAATTATTTATGATGATTTTTATACATTTGTTATTTCTTATGGAAAGAAATGGAAATAAAAAACAATGATTTTACATTAGGAAAGTACATGGTAAAATTACACATTAATGGAATTCCTCGAAAAGTAATAATAGATGATTTGTTGCCTGTAAATCGACAAAATCAGTTGCTTTGCTCATACTCTAACAATCGCGGTGAGCTATGGGTTTCTTTATTAGAGAAAGCATATATGAAAGTAATGGGTGGCTATGATTTTCCTGGATCTGGTAGTGTAAGTTTTTCCTTCTTTTTGTTTAAAGTTAATGAATCTGTTTATAATAGTTAGAATATATTTGTTGATTTTGTATAAATAATATCAAATACATATATACAATTTGTTTATAAAATATAAAAAATATAATATTTTATAGAATATAGATTTACATGCTTTAACTGGTTGGATACCTGAGAGGTATGCTATAAAACCGGATGATCCAGATTTTAATAAAGATGGTTTCTTTGAAACTCTAAAATTGAGATTGCATAAAGGTGACATGCTTGTCACAGTCGGTACAGGACAAATGTCAGATATTGAAGCAGAAAGAGCAGGTCTTGTCTCTACTCATGCCTATGCAGTATTAGATGTTAGGGAAATAAATGTAAGTATTATTTTAATTTATTTATACAGATGTTAATATGTACATTATATAAATATAAAAATGTTTTATATTTCAAAATTAGTTTATCAAAAATTTACATGTACTATTGGCATAATAATTATCCTGTTTAGGGAGTTAGACTTTTTCAATTGAAAAATCCATGGTCATATTTGAGGTGGAAAGGAAATTACTCAGAACTGGATACAATGCATTGGACTCGCGAATTAAAAGAAATATTGAATTATGATCCAGATTCTGCGTCACAATTGGATAATGGAGTTTTTTGGATTGATTATGACAGTATATGCCAGTTTTTTGTTGTCTTTCTTATCAACTGGAATCCTGGCTTATTTAAATATACTTACTGTATTCATCAGTCAGTTTAATCTAAATGCAATATTTTTTTTTTTTGTAATGTTCTTAAGATATAGTACAATAAAATCTTATAATAATTCTTTTTTTTTTTTTACAGAATGTGGAATGCAGGAATTGGACCTGTAAAAGATGTATATAATATAGGCGATAATCCACAATTTTTACTTGAAGTGCAAAGTAATACAACAGGAGCAGTATGGATTCTCTTGACAAGACATATTACTGATATAGCTGATTTTCGAGAAAATAAAGAATATATCACAGTATTAATATACCGGAATAACGGTAAAAGAGTATATTATCCAGGTGAATAAGATAATTAGGAAACACAGAAAATGTATATATATTATGACATAATATTTGTTATAATATTAACATGTTACTTAATTTTTTTAGATGATCCGCCGCCATATATTCACGGAGTAAGGATAAATAGTCCACATTATCTTTGTAAAATAAAATTAGAAAATAACAGCGATACGCGATACACTTTGGTTATATCACAATATGAAAAAACACATACGATATATTACACTTTACGTGCGTATGCAACATGTCCTTTCAAATTATGGCAAATACCTCAGTTATACAAATATGAAAAGGAGGTAAATTATAATTTATTTTACAAAAATTATTTTCATACAGCAAAGATCATAATTTGACCTATATATAATATATATGTAATATTATAGAAAGGTAAATTTCTCAGATTACAGATGGTCAGTGGAAAGGAATTTCTGCAGGGGGGTGTTCCAATCACACAACTTATCCTAATAATCCATATTATCAACTTGATTTGGAAAGTACTGGGGATAATAATTATGTATTGATTATTTTAAAAGGACCTAAGGAGTATCAAATAGGTTTTGACATTGTTATGGTAACTGTCAATAATCCAAATGCAGAGGTGTTTAAATCAAAACATTCTGGTTCATTTCGGTTAGTATACTTGACAAAAAGTGATACTATTTTCCATATTATCATTCTGAAAGAATAGTTAATACTATATAGAATCTTGTTTTTTTTTTTTCTTATTTCTGGGAAGTATTAAAATATATTTTATTTTAGGCCAGGATTTGTTTATTTAGAATTAGAAAAGGTACCAGCTGGAATATATCATATTATTCCATCCACGTATCTACCAGGACAAGAAGGCCCATTCTTCTTGATATGTAAATCGTCTTGTAATTTATTTCTTCGTCGGATTCAGTAATTAGTCATTGTAAAAATATCTTCTTTGAAAAGTGGATCTCATTCTGTTTGTGCAATTTTATCTATTAATAGATGCAAGCGATATTCCAATCATACAAAAGCTTATGTAAGTAATAATTTTATTGCACAATTTTATTGGGTTTATTTGCTTGTGGCTCATCTATTATAATAAAAAAATAAAATAAAGAAGAACACAGAAGAAGGAAGAAACAGTGTTACAAAATACCTCCATATTATAATTCAAAGTACAAACAAAAATAAGACTAGATCATCAATGTCTATATTTTGATATTTAGAAATCATGGGACTTGAATTATATATGAAAAAGAAGTTATTTTATATATTTATGTTTCCCAATAAATTTTACACATTGTTGTGAAATATAATATCTAAACTTTGTAACCCTAACACTGTATAATTATAATCGTATAATATATACATAAGGAGTAATATCAACTTGTCAGTGAGCAAATTTATGTAGAAAGATATTCTTTAATGAAAGTTGTAATTAAAAATTGTAAGACATTTTATTTCTCTAGTAAAATCAACTCTATTATTCTATAATACAATACAAAATACTACATTTCATAAGTTCATACACAGTTTAGCAATATTAATGTTAATGCGCAGTAAAAATCTTTTTTTTTGCCTGGTAAATTGTTTAATTTTGTTTTCATATGAAAAATTTGTAATTATTATATTTTATATGTGATACTGTGTGTTATTGAATTAAGTATATTTTTATCACATGTTTATAAAAATCGGTGTTAATATTCTTATTTATTTTATTGCAATGTTTTTGTTATTTTATTAACATAGCTTGGATATATCATACTATTAAATAATATGGTGAGATGTAATGTATATTTACATGATTATTGAAAAATATAAGTTACAAAAGAATATAAATAATTATACAAAAATATACATTGAATGATTAACATGACTGTACCAAATAACAGAAATGTTATGATTGTTAAAAAAAAAGTATAATCAATGGAAATTTTACTATATATTTAAATGGATGGATATATATATGTTGTTCTTTCATAAGTTTTCAGTGCATACACAGAAGGCACTATTGTGTGGATTAAAAAAATGACTATCTTATTTACCTTCATGTAATTTTTTTCGTTTTTTTTTGCTGCTGTAAACATGATATGCAGTGTGTTTTAGATTTTTGATTCAGTTACGGTTTTGGTGTATGTAAAAGTTTCTCATATACTGAAGATAAATAGTTATCATATATAATAAATGTACTTCCAAAACTATCATAATGAAGTAATACCACATGAGTTTTTCTTAAAGTCTCTAATACTTTGTATATGGAAATATATAAATTACAAGTTTGGACATGTTTGAATCATTTTATAAATATTGCATTATTACGTTAGACAAATATAATTAAACTTTGAACTGTTGGACGTTTTTCAAAATCTTCAGTACTGATGTACAGTTACTACAATTTTCAATCCTTATATTATGCTTATATAATACTTTAATTATTATTATATATTAATATGACAAATTTTATATTCAAATTAAGATTATAATGACTTATCTAATGTTTTTTAAAATATTTTGGCTTAATTTATCCAAAATATATGTTTCACTGTATTAATGAGATTACATATACAATTGTAATATTATCGCAGAAAATATATGCATACTTCATTGTATGCAACCTACAAATTATATTTCTGAATATCTTTTTTTAGAGAAAGCAGTTATAAATTTTCTAATGATTCTTTTTTGTTTTTATACTACAATAATTTAGTAATTTAAATATTTTCATTTTATATGAGGCATACAATGGTAATTAGTTCCGAAAGATTTGTTTCTATATTTATAATAATTTCTTTCATATAATATCCAAATAATTATAAAATTGTATATAAACCATCTATTGTATATTATGTCAAAATTTTCAAAAGTGATGTGTATTTACGCATGCTTGCGTATATATATATGTTTATAATGCACCGAAAACTTAACTTCAATGATTTTTGTATTAAATTTTTACTGGAAAAGAACAAATTTATGTTATATCAAGATTAAAGATTGTGTAACTTTACTAAGATATTAAAGAGTAAACAATTAAAATAGTTTTATATCTCTGTCTTCATCTACTGAATTCTGGTAGTGGTTTAGCTATACCCTCGTTGTAAGCTTTGTGAACTGCTTCACATACAAATCTATATTGACTCTGCAATCAATAATAGCAATACTATGAAATATCATTGCACCAATAGGTGCAAATGATAATAATATTATTTCTACAATAATATTAAAACAATAAAAATGTTTCTTAACAAATAAAATGTTGCCATGTTCCAATGTTATATACAAAATATATGTAAGTAATATAACAAAAAAAAATATATATATATGTATATATGTATGGATGTATGTATGTATGTATATATATATATATACACATAACTTACAGCATTCTGGATCATCATTGCTCTTTGATCGCGCATAGAACGTACAATATCCAATGGATACACTGGTTGGTTGGCTTCGATAAGGCATAATGCAGTTTCCATTAATACTAAAACTCCTGTTCTGCCTATTCCAGCAGAACAATGTACAACAGCCGGTTCTACTATGCCTGTGCGTGCTGCTCTAACTTTTTCTGTAAATGTAGTAAATTGTTTCCAATCACTGGGTACACCATGATCTGGCCAGCTGCAATATTGCATATGTGTTATATCCCTTTCTTCTCCAGTCTGCAAATTACAAAACAATATTACAAAAAATTTCTGAATATCTTCCAACTAAAAAAAAAAAAAAAAAAAAAAAAAAAAAATACTAACTTCACTTACATTAATGTCTCTAAGTATGAATTCACGAAAAATGAATGTATCCTCAACATTTTCCACCGTGCATTTAAGTGTGAGATTTCTAAAACTAAGAGTTTCATTCAGAGCAGGCCAATATTGATGACATTTTGCTCGACCACGTTCAACTAATGTTGTTAACATTACAACGAGCGTACTACCAGCTTCTAAAACCATTTGCCAGAAATCTGCAACGGTGGTTGACAAAGGCCCTTGCGTAGCGATATATCTGTTAATAATACCTGATCCTGGTATTTCCATATTTACATAATTAGCATTGATGTAATCGCCATTTGCGGATCCCATTAAAATGACTCTCGTAACATCATCTATGAGACATAATCACATAATCTCGATCATTGACCACAACGTTTAAGTACAATAATTATAATGTTTTATATAAGGTAATGCACATACAAACAAAGACTTTAATATCGATTAATATATCTTGCATCCGTCATACATACATGGTGAAATGTCACGGTAACGATTTTTGTTCTGATTTTCTGGTTTTTTAGATTCGAGAGACGTCAATTCAGGATTTTTCCTATATAACTGTTCATATTGTGCAATTAAGGCTCCGCTAGCCAGACCATCAGCAAGAAGCAACATTGATTGCGCTAATGCATCAGAACCAACGGCTGCGTGTGGTGCATCAGGTACGTACCTTATAACGTTAAACGAAAAAAAAAGTTTGATTGGAAAACGGTAATTAAGATTAGTTAATGCATATGTTGCATACCTGTAAGGGGGTTCTTCTTCGGATGTTTCATCGGTTCCAGCTAATGCGTTATACAATGCATTAGGTCTAACTGTTAATGTAAGCTCTCCCGTACCAGAGTCACGTGACTGACGAATCAAATTTACAACATGTTCGTGCAGTAAGCCATTTACGTCAATGCCGTTAATAAAAACAACCTAGACATAATATCGATTTAAAAAAAAAAACAATTATTTATCGATACGATATTTGGTAATAAAAAAAAAAAAATTGTTATTATGGATTTTAACTTGATCTCCTTCATTCAACTTGGGATAACAGCGATCAGCAGGCGTATTTGGTGCAACTCGAGATACTAAAATAGGCATATCAAGGTCTAATCCACCCTTTACGTTAAATCCAAAACGACCTTGTTCGTCGGGAGTCAATGTTATCGTAACCAATCCATCCTCCAATATCTACAATTGTTAGATTTGTTTTACCACTAAATTTGATTGAATATATTCAATATTATTCTTTATCTAATTTATTAACCTGCGGAGGTGGCGAACTTGTTGGTTCACTGTAGTCAGGAAGATCATAAATATTTTTTTCAATAATTGTATCATCATCCGCGTAACTAAGTACTCGAGATCCTAACATAGGTGAAAACGCATTGTTCTGTGTATGGGTTCCTGTTAAATCCTCTCGAAGAGACAAAAAACCACCTTCGCTGTAAATAAATATAAATAATAATAAAAAAAATAAGAAAATAAAATACAATAAGAGAAGTGGCATTTCTAACTCATCACTTTGGTTCCCTTCGCCCCATGCTTGTCGAGGTTCACGAGCACCTAGAGATTGCACCTTATTATCATAAGGACGAGGCGGTCTGCCAGGAGGTATTATAACTTTTCCTTTATCTTCGATAATAGGAGCGGTTGTGACCCCATGTACCAAACGTTTACTCGGTGATCTGTAGAATGATTAAAAGAATTTGTCTTAGTTTTAAGGATAATCAAAATGATTTATTAATTGTTTTATCATTACCTAATAAATGTTCTTTCAACTCGTGCTCGATGTTTTCCATCTTCAACAGTTTGAAATTCCGTACGTCCTGAATAAGTAAATCTACTACTTAATGTGAGTGGAAATCGTCTTGGCCGTAATTTTGGACTGTGAAGTCTGAAGAATGTATGATGTTCGACACAAGCTTTCCATAAATTTTTAGAACTACGATAAGTCTGCATATTGAAACCTAATAACGTATCATAGTTTTCTGACTGTAAACAAAATAATATATTTCATTACATACTTAATACGTAAAGTAATAATAGTATTTAATTATTCGCGTTATATTGCATTTGTAGAAATTTTTTAGACATACCTGTTCTCTTCTAAGTTGAATAAAAAATTGTTTACGTTTGAAAGAAATTTTTACAATTTTAGACCATGAGAATACATTAATTTTTATACCATTTTGGAATACTACTAAACCTATGGATGTAACACCTAGTTGTATTTCTTTATTTGTTGAATCCTGAGAGAATATAATCATTATATGATTAGATAATTAAATTATTATTATTACAGATATTTATATATGGTTAGAGAATATATAATAATAAGTTACACCAACCCTTGCTTTATGTAATTCTACTCCATACATATCAAGCCGTTTTGCATGATCCAAAAAATTAAATTCTGCATCAGCTGGTAGTTGACCTCTGCAAATAAAACAGAAATAACAGAATGAGTATTTTTATAGAACCAATCATTTCTCAAATCAAATAAACATTTTATGATATAAATGTACATAAAAGAAAAAGAAAAAAATGAAAATAATTTATCATCTATGTACTTATGAAGTTTATGTAACTCCGCTATTTTTTTCTCCATTTCTTCTGTTTGGCCTGGTATTAATTGTAAGTGTGAAAGATATCCAGGTCCATGTTCATCAGGATGATAATCACCTAATTCTGCTGCAAGGTGCATTAAAAATAATATTTAAATGATACTTTTTTTTTATCTGCTTATTTAAATATAGACTAAAGTAGATTTATTAAAAAGAAACCAAATGTACTTACATTGGACAGTATAACTTGCTATAAGACAAGCAGTACTTGGTGGCACTTGTAGTTTTCCTAGAAGAATATCCTTCCGTATTTGTAAATAAAACTGATATCTAGTATATTCTTCTTGAAGTTTACTAGGATCTGATACATAAAATTTTACTCTAAAAAAAAATTGTCCACCTAAAATACATAACTGTTTTCAGTTTCTATATAATTCATACTTCTTTCAGTTTACATATAATTTATTAATATCGACTACTTTATGTGTCAGTACTTTTGTTAATGTATAAAGTGATGTACAAATTATCATCGTACAACACATATTAAAATCAACAAATGTTAAGTATGGAATTATGATCTTTACCCTTACTTCTTATCTGCTTCTTCATTGGTTTTGTAGGGTCTAACCATCTCTACAATGATAAGGAATGATATCTGAAGTAGTATATTTATGATACATGTTTCTCAAAAAAAATATTTAAGAATTTACCATTGTATCAGGTGTGGTTGTTGTTGTTGTAGTACCATTTTCTGAATATTGTAGGCCAAAATAATCTTTCTCCACAAGCTCTAAGTGATGGAATACCAAATCTAGTAAAGTTTGTCCTTTTGCCCTTTTCTACAAATTATTAACCTTAACAATCTAAATATATTGTAAATTTTTTAATTATAAAGATAATAATGAACTCACATCCAGTTGAAATGTATGCTGGGAATCATCAAGAAAAATAACAGTTGCAGATAAAGACTTCAATCTACGATTTCGTGCTAATTCAGCACCACGAACATGGTAGCTCCCACTGGAGCCACTCAGTGCTCTACGGGATACACTTTCAATCATTTCAATAATTTGAATACGTGTCAGCCACCTTCTTGACACCACTTTTGTGCTATACCACCTACCTATATTACAAAATATTTTTATCAATAACATTTTTTTATCATTTTCTTCAATTATATATACTGTTTTTTTTTTCTTTTAACATATAAATAATTATGTTCCATAAATATATAAATATGTACATTACATTCTTTAAACATAGTCAAAAAAGAATATTTATGAAAATTCTACGTCTATATTCTAACAAGATTACATAAGCAAATTGATGCCAACCATGTGCCAGAATAATGTAGAATATAGTATTCCGAAAATAGGTTTGTAGCAAAAAGAAAATATTTGAATAAGAAATTAAAAAATTATTTCAAATAAAGGTATAAATATTTCGATGCAAAACTTGACAGATTTAAATGTACAATGCTTAAAAACAATATCAGCAATGTGATTTTTGTTATTAATAATTCAATAAATAAATAATAAAAATTTGTACTCACATTCATCATACGCTGTGGTACACTCAAAACCGTTTATTAGATATGATTAATTGCACAATATAAAACAACTGTCTTTGATTTATAAGGGCTAGAATGAACCACAGTGCCAGATAAATTTTTTCCTAATAATCATTGAAATTTTGACTGAAACTTTTTTTCTTTTTAACCCTTTTCTCATATTTCTATATTTAAGGCTACTTTTTTCTTATGGTCAATCACTTATCATCTATAAAAATAAGAGAAAACATTATTGCAGTGCAGTATACCCAATACGGATTATTTCGATCACTGGGGAAAATTGTTTGAAAATCAAATACAACTCCACAATATTTGTTTCACTTTACTCACTCTTTGATTCGTACAATATCAATGAACAATTAAAAGAAACAATTATATTTATTAGGTTATTATTGTCATGAATATTTTCTAAGTTCTATCATCATTAAAGTAATATACGCATTATTGGCATAAACAGTTTACATAAAATCACCTATTTAGAGAGTTTTGTACTTAACAGGTTATAACATTATTTTTGTAAAAAGAGACGTTTCACCCTTCGATATAAAACTATCAAGAGATAGAAGTTTATAAGTAAATTGTGACATATATGTATATACTATGCAATAATCAGGCATAGTTGTCATAAACTTAAAAGAATTATCGAAATGAAAAAGAATTAAATGTATCCCTGTAACATTTTACGAAAGTTAGATAATGTGGGTCAATTTTTTCTTTATTTCCAATAATAGACGTACAGTTAACACGATTGATTCTTATGGTAACTCAACATTCATTGGTTAATTTCGTTGGAAGAAAGATATAATTCTCCAACCATTTTCAACATTGTTCATATGGCTTTACGTATTAAAAATAATATATAATTGTACGCGAATTTTTATTTGAAATATTTCTAATTATGCATTTTTTAAGTATTATAAAATAAAAAAAAATAAATAATTGCATTTTTAATAATTTTAATGTAGTATAAAAGGTTCGAAATTATTTGAATATTTTGTCGAAATTTGCTTGAATCTCATTGGTGCTTTAGTTCATAGAAAGTAAGGGCCAATCGTAGATCGACCTCGATCGACCAATGAGATTGGTTGAAAATCGGCGTTATTTAACCGTTTTTCACCGTTACGATATGAGGGGAGGGGGGTAGAATCACGGTTTCCAAACCATAAAACAGACACTACGCACAAAATTATTCCCGCCGCGTGGCTCGTAGTTCGTGGATCGTAATTTTGCGGTTTGGTTATAAATCCCGCCATATCCGCGTTGATAGACGAAATTTAATAGCATTTCGGGTTCACAAGAGATGAGAAAGAAAATGTAATAGAAACCATATATTTAATGTTGTCTGAATATTTCGTTGTTCATTGTTATCGCTACAAGCCATCATTGTAATTTTATGTCGAATTGATTTTCAATTGTTACAGCGTGTGCAACATTTAGCAAGTTGAAAACAAGATATGGCAAACGTATCTCTTGACAAAGAAACGTTTTTTCGACGCATGAAGCGTCTTTACTCCGCGTGGAAGGTAAGACCGGTAGATTATGTTTATTGTGTACTCAATCACATTGCGAACAATGGAAATGTTTTAAGAACAAAATTTGTTTTTTTGTTAGGATGGAGAAGCGGGTACTGATGACAGTTTTAGTAAAATGGATTGCCTTGTTTCTGCAGTCGGTACAGACGAGGATATCGTCTATAGTAAATCTACAGCACTGCAAGTAGGTTAACAATTTTATTTTTTACTATTTAAAGCTTTTAATAAAGATATTGTTTTGTAAGTTGCACATTTAGAAGCAAATGATTTAAATTATGTATGTATGTAAAAAAGTTAAATTTTTGCACATACATATATATTCACAATTTAATTATTATGTTGTTTGCTTATTTGTAGACATGGTTACTCAGTTATGAGCTTACAGATACAATAATGGTTCTGGCTGAAGAGGTTATTTATTTTTTGGCAAGTAAAAAAAAGATTGAGTTCTTACGAAAAGTTGAAAGCCAGAAAATAGAAGATACAGGCGTGCCTCCAGTTATGTTACTTGTTAGAGATAGAGTAAGCATATTTTATATATATATATATATATATATATATATATATATATTTATATATATATTTATTTATTTATTTTAATTTTTACCTTGGTAAAATTTTAGTAAAACATAATTTAAAAATATGGATGTATCTTTGAATATATTCCAGGGTGATGAAGACAAAGCAAATTTTGCCAAACTTATTGAAATAGTAAAGCAGAGTAAGAAAGGTAAAACATTGGGTGTATTTTCAAAGGAAAACTATCCAGGTGCCTTCATGGATGCATGGAGAGCATCTTTAAGATCTGAATCTTTTGATACGGTACGATTTATTATTTAATTTCTATACAACGCATTATATAGATAAAGGATCAGGATTCATCTGTGATTTTAATTAAAAAATCAGGTTGATGTAAGCGCTGCTGCAGCATACGTAATGTGCCCAAAGGAAGAAAGTGAGATTCTAACCATAAAAAAAGCTTGCTTAGTCTCTGTTGATGTTTTTACAAAGTACCTTAAGGATCAAATTATGGAGATTATTGATTCTGATAAGGTATTTCATTATATTTCGTACATTTTGAAATATCCATTTGTCTATATATTAATAAATTTAAATGTTCCAGAAAGTCAAACATTCAAAATTAGCCGAAGGTGTGGATACAGCTATAACAAATAAAAAATATGTTACCGGAGTTGACGTAACTCAAGTTGACATGTGTTACCCAGCTATTATACAGAGTGGTGGAAACTATTCTTTGAAGTTTAGTGTAGTTAGTGATAAAAATATTCTCCATTTTGGTGTGATCGTTTGTTCTTTAGGAGCACGTTACAAATCTTACTGTTCAAATATAGTTAGGACATTATTAGTTAATCCTACAAAGACAATAGAGGTATGAGTTAAGATTTTAGAATGTGAATGTATGGTTGCACCATATAAATGTGATGTATGAAATATTTCAGGATAATTACAACTTTCTTTTACAATTAGAAGAAGAAATATTGAAGAAGCTTGTTGCTGGTACAAAATTAAGTGATGTTTATGAGACAGGTGTAAAATTTGTTAAGGATGAAAAACCTGACATGTTGGATCACTTGACTAAAAACTTCGGATTCGCAATGGGTATTGAGTTCAGAGAAAGTTCATTATTGTTGGGTCCAAAAACACATGCGTTGGCAAAAAAGGGTATGGTATTTAACATCAATGTAGGTTTAGGCAATCTTTCAAATCCAGATGCCACTGAAAAGGAAGGGAAAACCTATGCCCTTTTTATTGGTGATACTGTCATGGTCAATGAGGTAATGTCTATCTTTATATTATTTTTCTTTAAACAAGGAGCTTCGGTATAGAAGAGATAAATATTAATAAATTATTCTGTACTTGGATATTTTAGGGTCAGCCTGCTACAAATTTAACACCTTCAAAGAAAAAAGTAAAGAATGTAGGTATATATGTTAAGGACGATGAAGATGAAGAGGAAGAAACCAGTGGTAAAGAAAATGAACATAAACCTGAAATATTGGGTAGAGGTAAAAGAACGGCCGTTATAGAGTCAAAATTAAGAACGGAACATAGTTCAGAGGAAAAAAGAAAACAACATCAAAAAGAATTGGCTCAACAATTGAATGAAGTTGCTAAAGCACGATTGGCTCAACAATCTGGTGGAAAAGAACAAGAAAAAATACGTAAATCAACTGTATCATATAAGAGCTTAAGCTATATGCCACGTGAGCCAGAAGTGAAAGAGCTGAAGTTATATGTTGGTAAGATCCAGTAATTTTTGCATACTATATCCTATAATTTATTAAACCTGATATACATAATATTAATATTTTATTTTGTTTTTTTTTTTTTTTCGTTTCTTTTATCTCTTATAGATAAAAAGTACGAAACCGTAATTTTACCAATTTTTGGTATTCCTGTACCTTTTCACATATCAACAATCAAGAACATTTCTCAATCTGTTGAGGGTGACTACACTTATCTTAGAATAAATTTCTTTCATCCTGGTGCAACAATGGGTCGTAATGAAGGAGGCTCGTACCCACAACCTGATGCCACTTTTGTAAAGGAAGTGTTAGTATCGCATAATAAATATATATTTTAACTTTTGTAATAATAATAATAATAATTAATAAATTAATATATTTTAATTATATTACTATTTTTGAATGTAACTCACTTTTAAATTATTTTTTAGAACATATCGAAGTACAAATACCAAAGAACCTGGTGAAATTTCTGCTCCCTCGTCTAATTTAAACACAGCATTTAGATTGATTAAAGAAGTTCAAAAGAAATTCAAGAACAGAGAGGCAGAAGAAAGAGAAAAGGAGGATTTAGTAAAACAAGATACGTTAATACTTTCACAAAATAAGGGTAATCCAAAGCTAAAAGACTTATATATTCGACCAAATATTGTTACTAAAAGAATGACAGGAGGCTTAGAGGCTCATACCAATGGTTTTCGATATACTTCCGTGAGAGGCGATAAAGTTGACATTTTATATAATAATATTAAAAATGCTTTCTTTCAACCCTGCGACGGAGAGATGATAATCCTTCTTCATTTTCATTTGAAGGTATGTACTGATAGCGTTAATATGAGACTGATCGCGAATACTTTTTTTTTTTTTTCTAATACATATATTTTATATTTTCAGCATGCTATTATGTTCGGTAAAAAGAAGCACGTGGACGTGCAGTTTTACACAGAGGTTGGTGAAATCACCACAGATTTAGGGAAACATCAGCATATGCACGATCGTGATGATCTTGCCGCAGAACAATCCGAAAGGGAACTCAGGCACAAGCTCAAAACTGCCTTTAAAAGTTTTTGTGAAAAGGTAATATTTCCCGGAATAATTCATTTGTATTAATTATTATTTATCAATTATTTTAATAGGTCGAAGGTATGACGAAACAGGAAATAGAATTTGATACGCCTTTTAGAGAATTAGGATTTCCCGGTGCCCCGTATCGTAGTACTGTACTTTTACAACCTACCAGTGGATGTTTAGTAAATCTCACAGAATGGGTAATGATACTGTGCCGTTAAATTTTACTTTTTTTTTTGTTTTCGTTTGTCACGTATTTTTATTATTTCAACGTGTTCAAAGTAATTATATCGCATGAAATTTTAATTAATTTTATATTGTAGCCTCCCTTTGTCATTACATTGGAAGACGTTGAACTTGTTCACTTTGAAAGAGTACAATTTCACTTGAAAAATTTTGATATGATTTTTGTCTTCAAAGATTATCATAGAAAAGTTGCTATGGTTAATGCCATTCCAATGAACATGCTGGACCATGTCAAAGAGTGGTTAAAGTAAGTTATTTTTTATTTATTTATTTATTTATTTATTTATTGTTATTTATTTATTGTGTATTACATGTAAACGTCTCTACGCACACATACGTTGTCAATGATGATGACTAATATTTTTTTTTCTTTTCCAGTTCCTGCGATATTAGATATACAGAAGGTGTACAGTCATTAAATTGGACAAAAATAATGAAGACCATAACGGATGATCCAGAAGGATTTTTCGATAGCGGTGGCTGGACATTTTTAGATCCGGAAAGTGATGCTGAAAATGAAGAGGTCGAAGACGAAGAAGAGGAAGAAGATGATGCTTACGAGGTTTGCCGATACTCATTTATATTAATAATTAATAAGATAATTAAAAGCGGGCTTTATCTTACGAAGAAAAACTTAAATTTTCTTATATAGCCATCTGATCTGGACAGCGAAGAAGAGTCCGATGATGATTCAGAATATTCAGAAGCGTCTGAACATTCCGATAGTGAAGGTAATTTGAGAAAGAAAATATTTTCTTAAAAAAAATAAAAAGAAGAACAAAAAATCTATTTGTACAGAATTATCCTCTAATTGATTTGTATTTCATTTGCAGAGGAAGAACTGGGTAGTTCAGAAGAATCTGGTAAAGATTGGTCGGATCTGGAACGAGAAGCAGCTGAAGAGGATAAAGAAAGAGGGGAGGGACGTTATCGCGACGATTACAATTCAAGTAAAAAGAAGAAATCGAGTCGTAGACAATCACCTTCACCGGCAAAAGACAGGTATTGAAATAACAAAGTCGTTAATAAACTCGATCGAATATTATATGCAACGTGAATGTGCCCTAAAAAACATCGTATTTATTATTGTTTCAAGGCACAATTCGAAACACAAAAGTTCTAGCAATTCCAAAAGCAAAAGTTCATCGAGCAGTAAAGATAGAAGATCGTCGGATAAACACAGGTAAAATATTTTTAAGAAAGAAATCTACATAGGAAATATATATTCTCTATTCATTATTTTCTAATGATATATATGTATACACGAATATACATTTCTATCATATTGAGTTGTGATAATTTAATAATTAAAGAACGGATCGATCGCGGAGTGGAGGATCACACAAGAAAGTGTCTCCTTCCAAATCATCTAAACACAGGTGATTACCACCACCAATTTTGGTTGTTTCATAATTATCATACTAATTATGCTTTTTTTTTTTCCATTTCTGTCGCGCAGCCCCAGAAAAAGTGACAAGCACGATAAACACGATAAGCACAAGTCGTCTCACTCTTCTTCGAACAGTAAAAAGCGGTCACGCGAAGACAGTGCGGACAGAAGTGATAGGGGGTCCAAAAAATCTAAGTAAGTATTTTTAAAGATACAAAATTACATGACAATTAATACTTAACGATTTAGAATATATATATATATATATATATATATATATATATATATATATATATATATATATATATATATATATATATAGATGATTTGGTATATCATTATCATTCTATCATTTCGTATATCATTCTAATTATGTAAATTTATTATAGGAAGTGAATCTGAAAGGGACTGTGTGTTAAAAATATGACACTTGTATGAACTCACATACGTGTTGGACTTAAGTGAAGCTTTGTCACATCTCTGGTTTGGAAAATAGACAGTATGCCTATAGGGATAGTACATTTTCTTGCATTGAAAACACCTTTTTGAGGTGTTCAAAATATACCGTGTATATTTGCTGATGTTGAATCCAACACATATACAACAGAGCAACAGTATAATGAAAGCCGATCGATGTAAAGTTGTATGCAAAACAAATTTTTGTTATTGGTCAACAATTGTACATAAAAGTATAGTTTTTACCTTTAATAAACATACAGTCAGATATATATGCATCGTACCTCAAACTATTGGTATTATCATTTTCAACCTATTAATAATAATAACAATAATGACATTACTATTTTGTATTCCCTAATTATTTTTCTTTTCTGTTCTCATGTTACTACTGTATATTATTGTAAGAACACTGAAATTATGTGTAAATAGTACTCTTGTAGCCAATACTTCGATTTTTTGTGCGGTTTAATAACTTTTTATATATATATATATATTTCCACTTTCCTTATATGATTCAAGTATATGATTTTTATTCGACATAGCGAGACAAATGTACTTTTCTATTATAACATCAACAAGATTACATGGTTGAATATTTGCGAGTGTTTTCATGCAAGAAAATGATCTGTCCACGATGCGGAGTAATGCAAGGACTCAGATGTTAACTCAGTAATATAAAAGAAGTAAAAGGGAGTTTGAATTTTCAATGCTTGATGAAATTTGTACCTTTTGCGATAGAAATAAACAATAAGATATTTATCATTAACTTAGAAGTAATGTCACTACTCGTAAAATAAGAACGTACCATACAAATTATGAAATATTTCAAATCGATGATATATCTTTAACAAGAGAATTTTTTACATCGATGACATTGTTAAAATACTTATCGTTAATATAAATTAGGTAAACTTTAGAAATAATGTTGATATACATTTTAAGTATATTTATGCGCGTTTTTTTTTATACGTTTGTACGCGCGCCTTGTATACATAAGGTCGATATATTTTACATAAAAGAAACACTCAAGTTCCAAATAAGGTATGCAACAAAAATCCATTGAAGAAGATCCGTCTATTAATAAGGTAAATGTAGGATATAAGTGAAAGTCAGTCCTCTCTGGCAAGTGGTATTGCTGCTTTCACCGCGCGATGTTTCACCATCGTATACATAACTGAAGAAACTGACGGGGAAGTCATTTCTACGGCGGTTATATAGATTACAATGTCCCAAAGTTCTTTAAAAACATATGTGTGTGTATATATATATATATACATATGTATGTATATATACACATAAATACACATGCACACAAATGAATGAAAATACAGTCATTGATTATTTTCATGCGTTTATTTATAAAAATGTAAAAGCTGAATATATATTATAATTCACGAGAGAGTGGATTGATCGCTCATTTATAAATACTTTTATAAGTACTTAGAAGTAATTTTGTACAGGAAAGACAATGGAAAAAAAAATCGTCAGTACGTTGATGTTGAACAATAAATTTTAATTTCGTCCTATTTGATCAATTTGAGTTTGGAGATTGTTAACAACTTCCGGCGGTACGTGCTCTCCAAGTACTTCGAAAAGATTTATCCTTTGATCTCCGGGGATCGATTCGTATGCAGCCAACTCTATCCCTTCTTGTACCTTTTGTATTGTCGCATCTTTTGGAATGAGATAAGTGTTTTGAGCTTGCCTAATCGCCTCGTTACTGAAGATTTGACCATCTTTTTGCGGGTACGCCGATGCGATCGTTATTACAACGAGAAGGATCGTGGCTACCTTGTGAAATTTCATCTGAGAATGAACATCAAAATATATATTTACACGTGACAATATGTTAACATTCTAAACATGGCAATGTTCGACCGAATATAATTAAATAAATAAATATTAATTTTGGCGTATATCATTATTCTTCGTTTTATTTATTTATTTTATTTTTTTAAATTCTTAAAACAGATGGTACTTTCTGTTTTATAATTATATCACACCCGGTCTATATTTATCGATGGACCATTACTTTACGTTACGATACACGTTGAAATTAACGTATGTCAATTGAATGCCGGAAGCGCAAAAATTTCCTTATATAAAAGAAAAGATGTATATTAGATTTATTTGATTCTGAATAATTTTTTTTCAAGTAGAAATTTACAAAAGGGCAATAAATTTTCCTCGTATTAAACTCGAACGTATATTATTTCCAAAGAGTACCATTTTACTTTTAGTTTCAAATATAATTTAAATATATTACGAAAAGGAAAGTTTACCATTGTCCCGTTCGAAAAGAGAAATATAAAATATAACGTCGTAAGAAAAAAAAAGAAACAAAAAAAAAAGAGAAATAAAAAAGTCCAATGATCTTTTATCACAACATAATGCACACTCACGGTTGGTATTTACGTTGAAGCAAAGTGCCGTTTCACGAAAGATTCCAAATGACTAAAGCGGAGCGATGGTAGAAGGTACCTTATATACTTGGGGCCTCAGGTAAAACTGGTGAACGCCACTCCCATCAATGGTTAATGAGAAATCAACGTTATAATCTTTGATTTAAAACCGGATTAACCCATACTAACTAATTCGAATCTCAAGAACATTGCCTTTATAGCAAAATCGGTCAGCTTTTATAACAATCATCTCTCGATGTTTATTCCCTTAATTGTTTGATAACAAAGATAATTCAACTCAAGAATCCATTTTGATGTTGTAATATATGAACAAATATAAAAATATAATGCAAATATTTTCATAATAATATATTACGCGATAGAAAAAATATGGAGTTAAGTAATTATTTATAATTATTACTTGTTGTTCCTATGACGAATTGTAAAATTTCGAATTTTCATTTTAACATTATTACTTTTTTTTTCTTTTAATAAATCAATTATATATATATATATATCATTATTAGATTTATTCTTGAAAGTTTTTTCAAATCCATCAAAAGTCGAAGTTCATTCTTGCATCGCTACTTTTTATGATATATATATATACTGTACTTCTGTAAATGCGTATGTATGTATATACATTGGAAGTGTGTATTATTCGGACGAGTAGAAAGTGACGCAACGAAAGAAGAGATGGGGACACAACTCGCATTTTAGACTTTCATTCGATTACTCTTCGATCGCCACGGAGTATGTATAAAAGAAAGAATCTCTGTTATGTTGTAATTTTAATCTTTTCAAAAAGAAGATATTTAATTTACATACAATTCAATTATACATATATGTGTATTGTGTGTGTATGTACGTGGGTGCGTGCGTGTATATTACGTTATATTATGTATTAAATAATTTAACAATATAAATAATTTAAATAAATTTGTTTTATACTAATCTCGTTTATTTCCATAATATATCATCATATTTTCTCTCTTTTATGAATTTTTTTTCACAAAGAGTTATATGGTATAACAAGTATAAAGAGCAATTTCAACAATGAATGCACTGCAACATATTGAAATAATATACAGTTACTTGATGGATATAAAGGAAATCTCGATAGTTTGTCATTTTGAGGAAAATATATTAAGTAGCTATTAGAAAATTATATGAATATGTATGTGTGTGATCAGTTATGTAAATGAACAATTAATAATTATACATCAAAGTTGGTATACCTTGAGAACAATTCGCAGTATCATCTCATGCTATTTTAGATAGAAAGCTTTATTATAAAGGAAGTATTGTAATAAATATGGTAATCCAAAAATGTTAACTCTATAAAGTATATCCTGGAAATTTGGCCATTCTTGGCTGTTGTATATCTGTAAGAAAATAAATAACACCGGCAAGACCTGAAATAGTACATGTACAGAAGATTGTTAGTATATACATATATGTAAATTATTTCAAAACTAAAAATCTACTGCATACCTTCAAACAAAGAAAATGGTCTGTCAGGAAGTCTGTTTTGATTTACTCCATAATTACAGCACCATTCGGCATATTTACAAGCTCTATATAGATATTTCAGATCCTGATAACAAATGTTTTCATTTTTTATTAAATATTATTTTATTTATATATATATATATAAGAAATTAAAAATTAATAATCAATGTATAAACCTTTGTTTGTTGATAAAGATGGAGAAACGCATATGCATTTCCAGAAACTCCATGACATAGCCCATATCCTTTTTTTAACAAACCCCTTGTCCAAATTACTTCTCCACATTCTATAGCAGTTTCTAAAAATTTCTTATCCGGATATATCTGTGATTACAAATGTAATTAAATTAAAAGATCATTTTTTATCTATGTAAATTAATCTCAGATGCATATATAAAGACCTCATAGGCAAGGCAATATAACATAGTCATTCCTGGAGCTCCATGACACCACTGTATCAATTTATCTGTATTACTTCCTATCGAAGAAGGAAAATTTCCAGACGGATATTTTAGATCATGAAGATAATATAAAGCTGGTATTATATCATTTTTCAGTTGTTCATCATCTAAATAATCTTGAGCCTACCAAAAAGGATTAGAATAAAATGCAGCAAATGATAAATAAAATTATAACTAATGTTATATTC
Organism: Dolichovespula media; assembly: GCA_911387685.1. Taxonomy (NCBI): domain Eukaryota; kingdom Metazoa; phylum Arthropoda; class Insecta; order Hymenoptera; family Vespidae; genus Dolichovespula; species Dolichovespula media. The sequence goes on from OU426859.1 coordinate 3,411,745, forward strand.
AATGTAGTATACTTGTAAGAGTACGTAGAGAATACCAGCCAGTCCATGAGCTGCACCAAGATATTCTGTATTATGCCATGAATACATAAGTGGAGACTTGCAATGTCTTGATGTAGAGTACATATTTCCAGATTTTAGTATACTAGAGATAACCTAATGAAAATTTTGTGATATCGAAGTAAATATTTATAGGAGCATTGCTTGTACATAAGTAATTAAAAAATATATAAAAAAAAAAAAAAAAGTATTATAGTAGAATACCTGTTTGATAATATCGGCTTTTATTAGATGCGGATATATATTCGAATTTATATAAAGAAGAGAGAAAAGATATCCAGCTCTTCCATAAAGTATTTCATCTGATATCTTACTATGTTCATTTATAACATGGGTTGATAAAGATATTAATCTTAAAACGACATCATTTTGTTAGCACATATATATACATAATAAGTAGTTCTTGATGCTTAATATTATACATACTTAGATATTACATTTTCTAAATCATTATAACGTCCATGTCTATAAAACATAACTGCTGCAAGTGCTAATGGTCCAGATAAGCCAGTTAAAAAAGTTATGTCCTTTTCCCATTTAAATTCTTTTATACAGTTTTCTAACAATTCTAGTGCTTTCTAAGAAAAAAAAAGACGAACTTATAAATTTTTGCTATTAAGAGGTTTGGATTAGAGGGATGGATAAGAATATCGTTTTTTTGGTAATAATAAAATATAACATACGGAGTAATATGCAGGCTCATTTAAATAATTGGCATAAAGTTGAAACATATTTGCTATACCAGCAGTTCCTGTGTAAACAGAATGATCATCATGGTCAGTCCACTCATTTTTATTTTCTTCTAATATTTGTAACAATCTTTTGGTATTTGTAGTTAGGAAAGCTCTAAAATCGTCTGTTATCTGTAATTAACAATAATAATGTATGCGCATTACATTCTTATTATCATCACTAAGTATAACTATATAATTTGTTTATTACAATATTTTCTTCAGGAATCAATGCAGTAAGGCAAGATGAACTTAAATAATCCTGAAAAGGATTTTTATAATTTCGAGAAGTTTCCATTGTGCTTCTACCGGCTATAGATTGGATATAAAATAAAAATTTCTTATGAATCGTTCAATTTTGTCAACTTTCTTCGTTCACTACCTTTCCCTTGTAGCGTATACGATTTTAGCGACAGATGTAGATAATATATGAACTATAGGCGCAATAGAAAAATTCTCTACTCATAAAACGAAAAACAGGAAGACATAAATTAATACTTTCGATAATTTTTCAATTATTTAAACAATCTTTAATGTACATTGAGTACAATATACTATTATTTAAACAATAATATATTCGCTTAAACATTAGACTGAAAATACCGACTAATGGTAAAACAAACCGGGATTTATTTTACCGACTTATAGCAAACATGGATTTATTTATCATAGGATTTTTTGGAAAAGCTTTTTATGTATAAATTGTTCTTGAAAACATATCTTCTTTAGACATGAATGTTTTCAAAGAAAATTAAGGTTTTTCAAGAATTCGAAAAATCCAGGTCTTCGCTTAAACTTTCATCTTTAAAGTAAGATTATGCACATCAAAATCGGTCAAAAATTACGTCTGTATTCATCACTGAATAAACCATTATAAAACCTGAAGTGACCAACTGTATTAGAAAAGAAACAAAAATTGTCTGTTGGAAAGATTGCTAAATATATTATAAATTATATATATATATTTTTGCAAACATTCTGTTAATATAGTATAATTTATATTTTTTCCAACATTTTGTTAACTAACTCCAAATTCTGCCTCAAACTCCTCTTTAGTTATCTGCAATAATATAATATTATATGTTGATCAATTAATAAATAAAAAGAAATAAAGCTCATTTTTATATTTGATTTGAATTTATAGATTACCTTCTTCTTTTTAAATTTTTTTATTAATGCTACATCTTTCGCTAATTCTTCTAACTCTTCTGAAGTAATAGATCTCTTCTTTTTTTTAACTTGAACAACACCATTTTCCTGTTGAATTTTTTTCTTTTCTTTTCGCTTTTTACGTTTCTCTTGTTTTTCTAATTTTCTCTTTTTTGTTTCGGTCCAAGATTCCGTTTGTTTACATTTACGTTTCATTTTTCCAGGCCAAGTACCTGTATTACGATACTCATTTAATTTTTCTAATCTGACTCGTTCCTTTTCCTTGTTCAAATATGTAATTGAATTGGAATCAATTTCTGGAGCAACAAAAGATGTTATATCACGTCCTTTCAATTCAGGCATTCGTGGCATTTTTAATAAACCAAAACCCATAGCAAGTTTTCCTAAATCAATATCTTTTAATCTTAAAATTAAATTACATTCGTGTTTATTATATGCCTGTACATATGATACAAATGCTCTATTTGCTTTATCAAATATTTGTCTATCTTTCAATTGTAAATCACGCATACATTGTAAACACTTTCTCACGGTATCCGTACATACTTCTAATTTCATCTCTTGTACATCTACTTTTTGATTTCTTTTAATAAAATCTACGTATGCATCTTCATTTTTTAATAGGAAAAGTAATGCACTTCCTGTGTGCCCAATTCGAGCTGTTCTTCCACATCTGGCAATGCAAATTTATTGATTATAGTTCCAATATATTTGCATTTTCTATACTTTTACTGTTATTAATTTATAAATTTTTCATATATTTAAGATTCTTACCTATGTACAAAATTGCTGGCAGTAGATGGAGGATCGTATTGTAATACCCAATCTACTTCTGATATATCAATACCTCTAGCCATGACGTCGGTACATATCAAAATGCCAGCTTCTATTGAACGAAACTCATCAAATATTTTATATCTTTTTTTCTTCATTTTGCCATGTAAAGCTAATACTCTTGTCTTTGATAACATTCTATGTAATAATATTTGAGATTTAAAAAGTTCTTAAAATAAATAAAAATTAAAGATAAATATGACTTACGCTTGTATAACATGACTGAAGTAATCCACACAGGCACAGGTAGATAGAAAAATCATATATTTTAAATGAATTCCTTTTTGTTGAATAAAAGTTATCATTGTTGATAACTTATTTTCAGCTTGTATTATTACATAATTATTTATTAAGCTCAAAGGCGTTGATATATTAGCTTTCTCCTTTACGGAAACAAAAGCTGGATTTCTTAACCCTGCTCTGATTAATTGCTGTAATTCTTTCGTTTGTGTAGCAGAAAATAGACCTGTTCTTCGTAAACGCGGTAAATAGCTTAATATGATATCTAATGTTTTTGAGAAACCTAAGTCTAATAATCTATCAGCTTCATCCAAGACTAATATTTCCTAAAAATGGTATTAAATTTAGAAAGAAATATGTTAGGAATCAATACATGTGCGATGTTGAGCTTAATTACCAAAGATTTCAAGCATTTTGTTAAATTTATACTTTTGCAATTAGAAAGCATATCTTCCAGTCTACCAGGAGTTGCAATTATAATATTAGCACCAGCCTTTAACTTCTCTATATCTTCGTTAATAGTTGTACCACCGACAAGAATTACTTGTTTTAATAATAACAGCTTATTTAAGAATTTTGCTAATACTTCACTGATTTGAATTGCTAATTCTCTAGTCGGCGTTATTATTAAAGCTCCTATTTCTGTACTTTTCCATTTATCAGGTCGTCTCTATAAACATTTCTAAATGAGATGACATAGTCCATTATAACCTAACCAATGTTCTCTTGCAATAATTCATTTATCTAGATACATACTTGTAATATTTCCATTAAAGGAATAAGAAAAGCAAGTGTCTTGCCACTACCTGTTACTGCCTCTGCAGCAACATCTTTCCCTTTTAAAAGGAGAGGTATACAGGCTGCCTAAAAATATATTAAAGACGATTTTTTTTCTCTTATAAAAATTCAAATCTATAATTGATGAAATTATACAGATAAAAAGAAATAAAAGACATTATGCGAGGTATCTTACTTGAACAGGTGTCATAATCTCAAATTTCAATTCTTGAAGTGTTTCTAATACAGGCTTGCTTAAGGGAATATCTAATTCTTTCCAATTCTGCGTTTTCATATTTAGTTTGTAAGTTTTTACAAGATAATACTCTACAATAACGATAAATTATTAATTACAATTCAAAATTACGCATATGAAACTCGTGAGAGCAAAATATAAACATGTTTTACTTAAAGGTTATGTTCGAACATTTTCTACGTTACCGATCGAGTCTAATACTGTCGTCCTGAACAAACGAAACAAACGTACATAACGTTAGTTTGTACGATTACTGTATATCGATAAAAGGTGATAATTATTTAATCTTTAGTATATAGGAAGGATACATAAAAAACGTAAAAATAGATATAAGTGCACACGTTCGGTTTTTAACGCATTGACTTTATTTTGATGCATTTTTAAATCTCTTCGATATAAAATTTGTGTCTAACGATGCCAGACTCTGTATTATCTTTCGATTGAGGCTCACCTTTCTTCGTACTTTTTATATACACACGACTAGGTCTAAGGCCGTAGTATTCATCTTTCCTCTTACAACAAATTGCATATGCATGATCGGTTGAATAATGCACAATCAATCAATAAATCAATCGATCGAACGATCTTTTGTTTTTTTTTCTTCTCATACACATAATCGCATCCTTTCGTCCTTCATTTGAACATTTGTGTATTATTGGTGTTATATCGTTGCAAATAAATTGCCGTCACATTCATTTAAACATAATTTATTAATATTAGATCCTGAATGATATTTCTTTTCTTTTTTTTGTCCACTTTCCATTTCTTTTATAGAATCTTTATAAAACCATGAATATGTATTATGTAATGCTTTTTTCCAAAACAATCATCCAATTCAATGTACATTAATCATTGAAATTTATATGCAATAAAGAAAATCAATAATAACAGCATCATCATCATCATCATCATCATCATCATCATAATAATAATTTCTAAATTATCACATCATGGACATCATTATTTAGATAAACTTCATTAACATTTGAATGATATTGCATAAGAGCGAATTAGATCGGTCTATCTGTCAATTTTATTTCGTGTAAGGAAAAAAGTAATTTATATTCTCTCCATTAGCGATAAAACCACCAAAGTTCTCGTTAAAATGCCACTTCTATCATTCACCTTTTCTCTTCTCTTCTTTATTTCTTCCATTCTTCTTTCCTTCATCCCACAACGTAGAGATAACGCTTTTTGTCCACTTCATGCTTTCTTTTAATATCATCGGAATCGTTTAAATTCGTACATTATTTAAAAAAAAACGACGAATTTGAGATATTACTCGTGTACAAATAACGTTTTTTTTTCTTCTGTTTTATTTATTATTATTTTTTCTTCTTCCTCTTCGTTTCGTTTCGTAATTTTGTCGCCGTTGACATTAATACTATCTTTAACAATACTACGACGCGTCAAATACTCCTTCTTCTTCTTCGTCTCATACGCATTTACAAACATGTTTATAGATGTAGCCTCCTCCCACTTTTTATAATTATTATTTTTTTCTTAAAGATCTTGCGACAAGTATACTCGTCGAGGTACTCCTTTTCAATGTGTAATTGATTGTACTTAAAATGTTTATATTCATACATACATAAGACACTCTCCGTGTTTCTTTCGTTCTACGAAGAGACATCGCGCAGCATGAAAGTACCGTAAAGTAAGAAAATATCCCGTGTACTTTCGTGTTTTTATGTAATTGCTTGACACATTTATTTTATTTTATTTTATTTTAGTTTAGTTTATTTTATTTTATTTTAGTTTAGTTTTTTTTCTTCTTCCACTTCCTCTTCTTTTTCTTCGTATAAAAAAAGATACTTGAACCATATACGACCATTTCGCATTAATGCAGCAACTTTGGATTTTACAATATTCCAAAGATAAATATCGTCGATCCTATTCAATTGGAGTAACACACACGTTGCATCAAAATTTTCATTCTTCGTTATTATTAGCGAGAGAAAATTATCAAAGCGATATTCGCATCTTATTATTAACTTTTCCTATCGGCAATCTTTCTTATTTCTTCCCGATTACAAGAATTCTAAATAGTATGTAGCAATGGATTGATGTTCCGAAAAAATAATCTAGCAATTGGTATTCGTTATTGCATTCTACTGCACCGATGTGGCACAATAACAAATTGTGTGTTACATTTTCTTTTGTTTTTTTTTGTTATTTTTTGGTTTTGTTTGTTTTTTCTTTTTTTTTTTTGGCGTGACATTATAATGAGAAGAAATTATTAATTAATTTCGGCTCGATAAAAAGATATTCTTGAATTTAATTTGTGCCTAATATGAGCAGGGTAATCGATGGTACGCGCTCGATAATCTTAAACATATAGATGTGAGGGAGAGAGGGTTGTATGGGTATTACTTTTTAAGTAACCCATATTTTGAAAAAATCAATTACTTTCAAAACGGTCGACACTTTTGGCGTTGTTTTTTTTGTATGCGCTTTTAAAACATCTGCTTTCCTACATACTAAATTATAATCGCAGAAAGCACGATATGTGATATGATCTTATTTCATTCGTTTATATACACACACACACACATATATATATATACATATATATATATACATATATATACATATATATATATATAGTAAAAGAACAATATGTGCTAATATGACGAATTAACAAAGTAAAAGAATGTTCTGATCATTCGCACGTTTAAGTAACTTCTTTTATAAGAAAACGAGAGATGACGTAGCTAAAAAAAGTTTACAATAGCAACGTATTAAAGTGTTCAGTACCATTATGAAAGTTTCATGGACTTACAAATCTTATTCTACGATCGTAGAATACTAGTAATCGTCTTTTTCATTAATTATTCCTTGTAATGGCTACTGATTGTGCGGCAGAATGACTGGTATAGTCTGTTGGGCTCCTGGCGGAGGTTGAGGGGGTAAATATTGCATGTGTTGCGGTGGTATTGGTATGTGAGGTGGGATAATGGGGCACATAATCGGATAACTTGGAGCGTGTCCTTGCGGAGGTGGTTGTGGATAGGTAGGCTGTGGTGTTCCAGGAGGATTGTATGCACTCTGCGTGTGTGGTGGATTGGGATTAGCTGGGGAGGGTGTTTGGCTTGGTGGCTGCTGTGGAACATGTGGATGCGGGTGTGTATGTGGACCCATGTACTGTATGCCAGGAGCTTGTGGGCCTGGTGAATCATGATGGTGATGGTAAGGGTTCGTGGACATATGTGGTGGTGGCGGTGGCGCCTGTACCATGCGTACCATTTGCTGATAGGTTGGTTGCCCTGGGTAAGACACCTGGAATGGTGGGTGTAATGGAGCTGGTGCTAACAACGGTTGCCCAGTTGCTGCAGCTACTTGCATTTGAGAAGCTATATCTGGCGCTCGATGTTGCATCATTGGCACTATAAAGACAAAATCTATTAGATTTGTCATTTTAATAAAGATTATTATTAACCATTGAATCAATAAATGTCAATAATATTGCCAGTATAGTAATTGTAAATATATTATAACGTTTGCTGACTGGCATTTGTTATTGGTGTTTATACAGGATGGGCTAAAATTAAAAAAAAGTAGAATTTGACAAGTAATCGGGATATTATTGAGAATTATTTCTGTCTTGTAATGTAGGTTCAACAGAATGAGATTACTACCCATATAATTATTGCCGTAATAGTTTTCTTGAAACAAAATTATTTAGTGAACAGATATTTTCAAAAAATTTCCGAAATTAATTGGTCTCTTCGTTTTTTTCAACTTTTTACCTCCCGATTACTTCCCTAAATTGAACATCTAAAGTGAACTTTTGTTCATGGGTTTACGTGAAAAAAGCCGTATATACGTTTGAAAAACTCAAGAAAAATATCCGTACAGACATACAAGCACCAGAGCCTCAAACATTAACTAATATTATAAAAACACTATTTAAATCAGTTCATTAATAAAAAAGTTATTGATTCCTCACATCCTACTTTGAATTTTGGACCATCTTGTATATCTGTATATATATATATGCTCACCTTTTCTAAATCTTGTTACAGGTTGCGCTGGTGGCTGACTGAAGGCAGTTGGTGGTTGGCTAGTCATTACATATGCTGGCATGACAACTGTTGCAGGCATAGTGGCACCGGTATATTGTGGTGTTTGCGGTGTGTGTGGACGACTAGGTGTTGGTGTACTGGGAGATCGCTAAAGATAAACAACTGGTGAATAATTGTTTTACATTGACACTGTATATCATTTATATATGTACTTACAGGCGTAAACGGTTTAGCGTTTGGATTAAATTCCTTTGCATTAGGATTTAAAGTTGACTTTTTGAAGGCAGTAGTAATTTTTTCAACTGCTGGTTCTTGCACATTTGTTTGTGTGATTGAAGAATTTTGTTGTGGTTGTTGCTGTTGTTGTTGTTGCTGCTGCTGTTGTTGTTGTTGCTGTTGAGCTTGCGGCGGACTCGTAGATCGTACAGGCAATGGTCCCGGTGGTGGTTTGGTAGTAACAACAGATTCTTCTTGAACCGTTTGATGCTGCTGATGTGGGCTTTGATGCTGTGGTTGAGATTGTTGTTGTTGCGGTTGTGAAGCATTATGTGGTTGGTGGTTTTGCTGATGATGTTGCTGTGAAATTTGTGGCGTAGGATGAGCTTCCTGGTGATGATGCTGCTGTTGTTTTCGAGAAACAGACGGTGTTTCCTGAGCAGTTGAATCTGTTAATTTGAAATCTGTTGCAAACTGTCTTAGTTCTGAGTGTTGTTCTTCTCTACTCCTTGGCGTTGAAATCTTAAATTGCATAAATAAATTATGCTTAATCTCCAATTAATTAAAGAATCTTTGAAAAAATATTTAATGACAAACCTTTCTATGATCTGCTTTATGTGGAATTATTTCAATACGTTGAATATCTGTAGAGTTTTGCTGTTGTACAGAGGAATGTTGTTGATGTCCTGACTGTTGTGATTGGTGCGTAGATGTGGTATTTGACTGTGAAAAAGGAGCCGGCGGAGCTTTATCTGCTTGAAAAACCTGTTGTCTGCCAGGACGTTCACGTTTTTCTGTGTTTATTTTATTAGAAGGTCCCTGTTGTTGCGGCTGCTGCTGTTGTGACTGCTGTTGTTGTTGTTGTTGGTGCTGCTGTTGCTGCGATGGTTGTTGCTGTTGTTGTGGCTGCTGAGGGTAAGTAACTTGAGGAATAGTAGGGGCAGCCTGAGATTGTGGTTGAGTTTGCTGCATTGCTAAGTTCAAAAAAGATTTTTATAAAAATGTAGCTTACTACAAATAAATAGAAAATAAATGCTCTCCCTGTTCTCCTCCATTCCTCTTTCTATATGCATATTATAATATAATAAATGAATTGAAAACATAACAAGATTTGAAACCAATGAAAAAATTGTACCTGCAGAAGATGCTTGTGTTGTAGGAGATACAAAAGGGGGCGGAGTGTTGTAAGTAGTATGTACAACTACTCCAGTTGGTGGCATTGTCATATTAAGAGGTACTGGATGCGGCATAGAGCCATGGGAGGTTTGAAGACCAACTGGGATGTTAGGCGATACATTGACGTTTGACGATGGTGCTTGATTAAAAACAGATTTGCTAGTTGCAGATCCCGGTGAAGAGGGTGGTGGTGTAGATCTTATTAGCTTCCCGGTATCCCAATTTTTCTTTTTCAAAGGAGGTGGGACGTATTTACCTTCGTTTGGTCTTACCTAGTAACATTATAAATATAAAGATAAATATACATGCTTTATATAAAAAAATTACATAAACATAATAAAATAATATTTACTACAGAAGCAAATCTTTCCTCTTCATCGCCATTTTCTAATTCTAACCGTGCTTTATGATTTGGCTGAGATTCTATCTCATTTGCTATTTCTGCTGCCTTCTGTTCCTGTTCTTTGTAATCTTTCGTATCTTTACGCTGAAGTTGGAAGGTATAACCAACTAATGACGGCTCAAACGTCGTTTGAACTCCATATTTTTGTTCATTTTTGCGGAACATTTCATTTACATCCCATCCGTTCTAAAAATATAATTATCTGTCACAACTCATCAAATTAAATACTACATTCATAATTTGCAATACAAAATCACTTACAGCACCGCCATCTAATTCTAAATCATCACCATTCATAGTAGACGGCGCATCCCATGGCTCTAGTTCCTTCTCTCCCACTATGCCATTAAATTTACTAATAGCGGTATCCGTTTGGAAAGTATCTCTTATGGCATAGTCTAGATCGACATCCTTGGCAGACATTGTTATAATATCATGAGGTTTAAAAATCAATTTTTCTACTACACTTTCAACACTAATTTTCCCGGAACTTTCTACCCGATGAGCCATCTCTAGGACCACATCAAAACGACTGGAGAAAGTTCTAAAAATTCCTTCATAGACTGAACCGTTTTGTGTTTGTATCTACAACAACATTTGAAATATATTAATTTTTATAAAAAGGAATAAGCATGAAAGTATTCCAAGTCACACTCGAGTCAAATTTACTTAAGTTTTTACACTTTTGAAAGAGTAAATCTTAAAAAAAATAAAAAAAATAAAATAAAAAAAAAATAAAATAAATAACATAAAATAAATAAAAAAAGGGAAGAAAAGAAAAGAAAAAACAAGTTAAATACCTGCACCGTGTTACCAACATGGCTAGTGACAGAATGCATGAAGTGTGCATTATTATAAACACCTTCAGCAGCAATACATCTATCTTGTGGCCCTCTTGCTCGTGGTGACCTAAGAATTTATATTATTTTCATGATAAACCTTCGACACATTATAAGTTTATTATTCAATAGGTTGTTAATAATTGCCTTTGTTTTCTTTAGTCTATATTTTGATATTTGCATTTATAAAAAAACAAAAAAAAACAAAACTGAGCAAAGAAAACAAGGAAAAAAGTAAAGAAAAGAAATAAGAAAGTAAGAAATAGGAAAGAAAGAAAGAAAAAAAGAAAGATTTGTTGTTAGAAGCAATACCTGGTAGGATTGGAACGATTCTTTCTTTTGCTGTTCATCCTGCCAGCCGTTGACGTTTCCTCGTCAGTGGTTGGTGGATTTCTGGCGCCGATTTGATGGGGCCCTTGTTTCCTAATATATATATATATAGGGATCGGAATTTTGACTAAATTTTCCTAATAATCTTTTAGCGTCAAAAGAAATTTTTCCTACAGTTTCTCGTTAATCGGGAGAAAGGTAAAGAGGGGAAGAAAAAGGGGGGAGAGAAAGAAGGGGAAAGAAAGTGGGAGAGAGAGAAAGCGAGAGGGAGAGGGAGAGAGAGAAAGCGAGAGGGAGAGGGAGAAAGAGAGAGAGAGAGAGAGAGAGAGAGCAAGAAAGGAAATCAGAGAGGGAGAAAGCGGGAAAGACGGAATGAGAAAAATAGTAAAGAGGTAAAGAGATGCAAGGAGGGGAAAAAAAAGAAAAATGAGAAATGGAGAATAGAGAAATAATGATGAGGGAAAAAGGAAAAACGTGGCGCCGGTAAGTGTACGATAGTTACGAGGTTACACGATTTCAATTAAGTCTTTATAGACAAATTTTTCTTTTGGATTCACAAAGACTGAAATTGACAAATAGGCCTTACTGGCCGAGGTAACTATTGACACATTCGTAATTGGCTTTTTTTTAGGTTATGCTGAAATTCCCTGGTAATAGCACGTTTGTCTCGTTGAATGGGAACGCGCGCGCGTGCGTGACACTATGGTTTGACAGGTGCAAGGACGTGAGGAAAGGTGTATGAGGAAGAAAGTGTCGGGATTTTGAAGGTTGACGTACACGGGGGAGGCAGGAGCTGCTCGACACACGATATTTCTCTTGGTGCTGGCGTGACGTAACTAGGTTCCACCTTCCGCGTGGAATGAATTGTTCAACACGAGTCTACGATCTAACAACGTTACGAAAATGTGTATGTGAGAGAGAGAAATAGGGAGTGAGAGATCGTACTTTCCTATTATTCCTTCCTTTCTTTAGAATATATTTTTAATTAATTAATCAACATGTGGTAAACGATAAAAGCTAGCACACAAGCCGCCCGATCAACCCGATCCCGGTGACTGCCGCAGCACAGTCGCCACCTGGCGAATAATCTATTTTGTTACGTACCAACATACATATTATCTTTTTGTCGAGATCCAATTCCCTTTTATTTACGATACCTTTCAACGACCAATCAGCAAGCGTTCCTCCATGAAAATTCCTACGCACTACCAAGTGACTCTTGATTTTCTTTCTTTTTCTTTTTTTATACACACGCACAAACACACGCTCACGCATACATATATATATTTCTTTTTATTAAACATCGAGTATCTCAGTTCGGAAAATATTTCCATTTTTTAATTTCTCCTTAAAATGTACGATAGGTTTTTATCGTTTTCTTATAAGAAATGATCATATTCTTATATACGAACTTATGTAATCATTAATATGATATATTTCTTTAACATGAGAATTTCTTTTAGAAAAAAAAATAATATAAAATTTGTAATTACTTTTACAATATGTTATAATATACGACGTTTATTAAAGAATTTATTTAATTGAAAAAGAAATTTCATTGGATAATGACAACAAGTTCTCTTTTACGGCTGTAGATGGCGTGACGAGTCCAAATTGCGCATTTGAAATTCGTAACTAGTGGTACAGTGTAATATCGGAACAAATCAAATTTCCAAAGGAGAGGACTGTTTCATTGGAATAATCTATTTGGATTTATAAAATGTACGTACGTATTAATAACATGTTAATGATATTAAATCTCATAGAATCATTATAGAATAATGTTATTAAGATCGAGGAATTAGTTGACGTATTTTACTTTGGTTACTTTTTAATAATGGCTGCTTACTTTGTTATTTTCTTTTCTCATAATAAATTTTCTAAGATAATAACGCGTACACGGATATGCGAACGCACATTCGAATTTGTTTTGTAACTTACGTATTTACGCAAAATATCTTTAATATTCGTCCTCGTACGATTCGTATAAATTATTAAGTTTTCGAATGATATTCTTCGTTCTTTCTGAAACGAAGTCGTTTATTTGTCCCAAAACGTTAACGAAATCGATCACTTTTTCGAATCCTTTATTTATTTTATCGGATCTTCCATTCTTCGAATTAATATCCTCTTTCTTCGACTTGATTCGATCTTCCGGGGTAAGTTCATTGAGCTTTTGCAATAATGTTTTATATTTTTTATTAAGTCTTACTTGACTAACTCCGAAGGATATCTATTGGATGAAAACAAAACAAAAAGATAATAAATAAAGAAATATATAAAATAAAAATCATTTCGTCGCAATAAATATTTTGATATCGATTTGACTTCGATATTGTCTTTTTTACTTCGTATGAATTGTTTTGATGATTTATAATTTAAAAGAAAAAAAAAAAACAAACAAAAATTACGTCGAAAAATACATACAGGTTAAATGTTTGAACTTACCACAAGTAACAAAAAAAATAAAACGCATGATTTCATTTTGCCCGATGATAAACGTAATGAAATATTTGCGCGTGCAAATATTTGTGTGTGTGTATGCGTGGTTAATGTAGTAAGTTATTAATAGTAAATCTTATAGTGTTTCCGTATTTTCTTTTTGTTTTGTGTTTTTTACGAAATAATTCACTTATCAAGACGAGCGATAAATAAACGCGTATAAAGTCCCTGGTGTTACCAAGTAACGACTGTGAACGCAGTGACCTAAATAATTTCTTTTATAATGCGTTCGAAAATCGTTACATTGAAAATTATGAAACGATTGACAATTTTTTCTGATTAATTTAGGTTAAAGGTATATTTCGATATGCAATATACAATTTTTTTCTTTACAGTTATATATAATACTCATAAAATCACGCAGGCACGCAAGCACACACGACATATTATTTATATATTTATTTATGTTTATATTTTAAGAAATTTATATAATAAATATATATTATATATATTATATTATATATATATATATATATATATATATATATATATATATATATATATACAATGGTATAAATGATTCGAACTAAGAGAACTTATCTATTTTATTGTCATTATTATTGTTGTTGTTATTATTATCATCCTCATCATCGTCATTATCATCATCGTCATCATCATTATTATTATAATTATTATTATTATTAAAGTTTGTTCATTTTTATCTTCTCCAAATGAAGTTATTATCTTAAAATGCCAATATGAATTAACAAAAATGAAGCATAGTTGCGAACAAATTGTTAATCATTACAAATTTTAGACGATACATCTGTGAAAGGTTATTATCGAATGACAAAAAACGTTTATTTCATATAAAAACTTGAGCATCTTTTTGGTATCGTAGAAATACGAAATTTGATTGCGTAATAAGCAGGAGGATTTATTTTTTTGTATAAGTAGATGTGTAATCGGAATGATTCAGCAGTATTGCCTAATCAGTTATCAAAATTACTCGTAATCATATATGATATTTCATATGATTTTTATACGTTAAGTAAACATTTTTTGTTATCGCGAAATTAATAGATTTATTTATTGAAAAATAATTAGGAACGTCTAACGTATATTTCGCATTGTTTGGAAATTTTTAATGTCTCGAAATTTATAAAAAATATTACGTCGACACAATGGTCTCAAATATACATATAATATTTGCTTAAATAATACTAATAAGTGTGAAAATTTGTAAGGTGTAAGATTAAAGTAACAATTTTTTTTTGTTCTTTTTTGAGAAATCAAATAGGTAACTAATAAGGTGCAAATGATATGAAATTTATCAAAGGTGAAATGTTCGTGCGAAGAAAAAAAAAGATATGATACGGTTTAATATAGTAAAATATATCTGCTTATTTAATCATTTATTATTTTTTTTTTTCAAATACAAAAATAGTCTCTCATCCGAACACGTGTTCTCTTTTTTTTTTCCTCCTCACATTTATCAAAAGTGCGACACTGTGCGTTTAGATTAATTTTAATTTGGTTCATTGCGTGAATAAGAAGAATATAATAACATCGACGAATTGTATATTATTCTTTTTTTTGTTTCTTTTTTATTTATTCATTTGTATATATCTATATATTTATTTATTTATTTTTTTGTTTTTTCTTTTTAACTGGTTTTGGCCGCTTGTTGCAATTGATGGTTTAGATTTTGCGTGGTTTGAACGGCAAGTTCGACAGCTTGTTTCGTTAACTTGGCAATGTCTTCTTGTACTTTCTCAGAATTTTTGCTAACGGCTTTGGCTGTCTTGTCGGATTCTTGTACGACGACTTGTAATCCTTCTTGGAGCTTGGTTTGCAATTGATTCAGCTGTTCGCCTGCATTTGGAATTTGTGCATTGATATCTTCAACGACCTTGTTTAATTTGCCTTTCACGTCGGTCCACAGTTGTTCTAATTCCGGAGTTTTTTCGCTAACCTGCGTTGTATAAAAGATTATTTCTACTATTATATTTCCATCTAAGACCATAGCAGATCTTAACACTGACGCCTTCTTTAATTTGCCAAACGATTTGTTCATAAAAGACGGATCGAAATGATGATAAAAAAAAAAAGAATAGAAAATAAAAATAAAAAAAAACAAAGAAAAACAACAACAACGGTTAAGATTTGAAACAAAATGATTTATTTAATTGTTCTCAAATTTTTGTATTATATATATATTTTTTCTTTCTTTGATATTTCAAGAAATACTGTTTCTTGCCGTGCATCTCTCGGAGCTTACATTTTCTATCTTCCTCTTCTTTTCATTCCGGAAGTTACCAAAATTCGATTGGAGAGTTCAATTGTGAGTTCCCTTAAATGATACGTATCAAGAATTTGTTACAATGAAATGACGCGTACATTTTCTAAAGCTATACGACAGGATATCGTAAAATGTTAAAAGAGTAAAACAAAAAGGGGAAAAAAAAATAAAATAAAATTCTTTTTGCGTGCATCTTTTTTCCCTCGTTTGGCAAACGTTGCAAATATATTGTAATATTAATCAAAGGGTAGGGAGAAGGGGAAAGAGGAGGACGACGACGGTCATACCTGTTCTGTTACGTTTTTCACGAATTGCTGTAAATTGTTCACGAAATTCGTACTCTGTTCCTTGACGCTGTTTACGAGTGTTTCTTGATCAGGAAGGCTCAATTTTTCTTGAAGCTGAACTGCCAGATTATTGATATTCGTTTGTGCTTGACTAATTAGTTCGGACAATTGAAGAGGTTGATTCGACGACGTTTGTTGAGCTTCAACATTGCTAGGCGGTACTACTTTAGCCTCGGTGTAAACGAGGAACACTGTTAGAACGATCAGATATGCGATCTTCATTTTCGAGATGATCCTTTTTCTCTTTTTATTCCCTCTTCAAAGTATCCGAACTCGTCAGATTACTAAAGAACGACTGATGCACGGACCTCTGATATTCCTCCCTTTATAGACGATGCTTATCGTCTATTAACGCCGCTACACGAGGGCAAAGAGTAGTTTATCTTCTTTTAACTTAAGAAGGAGAAGAACGATATTCTCGTTTTTTTTTTTTAAATCAAAGAAAGAGATTGTGTGTGTGTGAGAAAGGGAGATAGATAGAGAGAGAGAGAGAGAGAGAGAGAGAGAGAGAGAGAAAGAGAGAGACGATAATCTTTTTCGATTTCAATCTCCTTAATAATATATCTCGAATATAATATATTAAATATTTCCCTTCGAAGGTACTGTCATTTAAATTTTCTTTCTTTTTTCGTTTTTTCCTTTTCGTTTTATTATTATTATTATTATTATTATTATTATTATTATTATTATTATTATTATTATTTTCTTTTCTTTTTTTTTTATCATTACAATTTGAAAAATTCAAGTGTCATCATTTCATAAGTGAGAAAATTTAACGTTCCAGGATCTAAATTATCATCGATTTTGATGAACCACACAGATTACTATATTTTGTTTCCACGATATTGAAAGTGGTAATCGTTTGAAAGAAAGGAAAAAAAAGTTTCATTATTTTGTTCGATTTTGTTCATCGCTCGATTTTAATTGAGATCATATAAAACGTCCGTCAAATATTTCGATACTTTGACACTTTGTTATCACAAATACATACATGCATACATACATACATACATACATACATACATACATACATACATACATACATACATACATACATACATACATATATATATATATATTTACTTATGTATTTATATTTATATATTTCTATCTACAGATTAAAGTGCACTCGGATGAATAACGGTGGAGAGCATTTTCCGAGGACAAGGTTCTACGGAAAAATCTTCATCGATACTTCTCGTTATCAAACGTATAATTTTGTCTTTTCAGCTCCTACGCGATCGACATAAATATGTATGCAATTGTGAAATAATTTTATGAGTTGTATTCTCTCTCTCTCTCTCTCTCCCCCTTTCGTTCTCTTTCTTCATCTATCTATCTATCTATCTATCTATCTATCTATCTATCTATCTTTCTCTGTCTCGTATACGTGCACGTATGCGAATATATACGAGTTTGTTTGGCATTCTCGGGTTTATCTTCGCTTTTATAAGAACCTTGACCCCACGAACATTTCAACTTATATCGTATAAATCTTATAATTTTTCTTTCTCTTTCATCCTTTTCTTTCATACGAAAACATCCGTCGAATTGATCATAAGCAAAAAGTTTTATTTTTACCCATTATTTCATTAATCATATGTGTATTATATTAATTTCGGCCGAAGATATTTTCGGTAATATTAGAAATAAATTTAACGTTTGAAATGATATCAGATCCAATGAACCTTGCTCACATATTATAATCTTATCCGAATAAGGCAGTTTCTTGTTAATATTATATTTAACGACGATTTCGTTCTTTCGTTTCGGAAAAAATAAATTTTTTCTTTTTAGAATTCTTTTCTATTTTATTTTAATTCATTATTATTATTATTATTATTATTTTTTTTTTTTTTTTATTATTATTTTTATATACAATAACGCTTTAAAGAAAAATGAAAATCTTCAAATTAGATGAAGAGAATAGTTAAATTTTATTGCTTAGCTTTTTAAGAACGATTACATATCCATTGTTTGTATCGATCATATTACATGATAATATCGTCCCACGATATCATGTGAAATACATATGTATGTATGTCCATCATAACTTTCAACTTAATTCTTGAGGTTTGTTATTCTTATTAATAACAGATTTAATGACTTCCTCGACGGTATTTTTACCTTGTTTGACTACCTTTTTCCATTCCTCAATAACTTCATTTACTTTTGGATTTTTCTTCTTGAAGTCGTTCCAAGCTTCCTGTACTTTTTCTTTCAAACCAAGAGCATCGGAATTTTTTTCTCCCGTTTCAGGATTTCCGGGCTGACGGGCGATGAATAGAAAGTAGAGAAAAAAAGAAAACAAACAAATCAATCATTGTCTAATAGTTATAGGAACACATCTACAATAAATTTAATTATATATGTATCATTAGATATGTTATATCGTTAATACATACCTTGGGAGTTGAGCACGTTGCGTTCTTAACACTCTCGATTATTTCTTTTCTTTTGGATTCGGGAAGAATTTTCTTCAATAATTCCTCAACCTTCTTCTTGAAATCGTTCCAAGCTTCCTTTCCTGATTTTTCCATAACATCAGATTCGGAATCTTTCTTTTCGCCATCCTTTAACTCTTCTTCATTTTCAGGATTTCCGGGTTGCTGATAATGAAAAGACAAAAGTGAAAAACATTGAAACAAACGAGCGAATTGATTATTGTTCAGTAGGTACAAAAATACATGTCTGAATTAATTTAACTGCACAGTACTATAAATATGTCATGTCATTAATATATACCTTGGGTGGCTTGCAGATTTTTTTCCTAATAGCATCGATGGCTTTTTTTAATTTGGGATCGTTCAACAATTCCTTCAATAACTTTTCCAATGTCTTCTTCAATTCGTTCAACTGTTTCTTTGCTTCGTCTTTCAAATCGAGAGTCGTCGAATTTTCTTCTTCCTTTTCAGAATTCTGGAGCTGAAGATTAGGAAGAGAAAAAATAATAAAACAAACGAGTCAAATAACGTCTAACATTGCAGGAATCAGAATAAACATTAAATTAATTCAAAATAAATCGATGATTTCTTTTACTTCGGAAAGGCTCGACCATTTTTCTTTAAGTTTCTTCAATACTTCATCAAATTTCTTCTTCAATTCGTTCAACTGTTTCTTTGCTTCGTCTTTCAAATTGAGAGTCGTAGAATTTTCTTCTTCCTCTTCAGAATTCAGAGGCTAAAGATTACGAAGAGAAAAAATAATAAAACAAACGAGTCAATTATCGTCTAAAATTTGCAGAAATCAGAATAAATATCAAATTAGTTTAATTATGTACTTATAATTAATATGTTATATCGTTAGTACGTACCTTGGGAGTTGAGCACGTTGCGTTCTTAACACTCTCGATTATTTCTTTTCTTTTGGATTCGGGAAGAATTTTCTTCAATAATTCCTCAACCTTCTTCTTGAAATCGTTCCAAGCTTCCTTTCCTGATTTTTCCATAACATCAGATTCGGAATCTTTCTTTTCGCCATCCTTTAACTCTTCTTCATTTTCAGGATTTCCGGGTTGCTGATAATGAAAAGACAAAAGTGAAAAACATTGAAACAAACGAGCGAATTGATTATTGTTCAGTAGGTACAAAAATACATGTCTGAATTAATTTAACTGCACAGTACTATAAATATGTCATGTCATTAATATATACCTTGGGTGGCTTGCAGATTTTTTTCCTAATAGCATCGATGGCTTTTTTTAATTTGGGATCGTTCAACAATTCCTTCAATAACTTTTCCAATGTCTTCTTCAATTCGTTCAACTGTTTCTTTGCTTCGTCTTTCAAATCGAGAGTCGTCGAATTTTCTTCTTCCTTTTCAGAATTCTGGAGCTGAAGATTAGGAAGAGAAAAAATAATAAAACAAACGAGTCAAATAACGTCTAACATTGCAGGAATCAGAATAAACATTAAATTAATTCAAAATAAATCGATGATTTCTTTTACTTCGGAAAGGCTCGACCATTTTTCTTTAAGTTTCTTCAATACTTCATCAAATTTCTTCTTCAATTCGTTCAACTGTTTCTTTGCTTCGTCTTTCAAATTGAGAGTCGTAGAATTTTCTTCTTCCTCTTCAGAATTCAGAGGCTAAAGATTACGAAGAGAAAAATTAATAAAACAAACGAGTCAACTATCGTCTAATATTGCAGAAATCAGAATAAATATCAAATTAATTCAAAATAAATCGATGATTTCTTTTACTTCGGAATGGCTCGACCATTTTTCCTTAAGTTCCTTCAATACTTCGTCAAATTTCTTCTTAACTTCATTCGTCTCCTTTGCTTCGTCTTTCAAATCGAGAGTCGTAGAATTTTCTTCTTCCTCTTCAGAATTTTGGAGCTAAAGATTACGAAGAGAAAAAATAATAAAACAAACGAGTCAAATAACGTCTAACATTGCAGGAATTAGAATAAATATCAAATTATTCAAAATAAATCAATGATTTCGTTTACTTCGGAATGGTTCGACCATTTTCGTTTAAGTTCCTTCAATACTTCGTCAAATTTCTTCTTCAATTCGTTCAACTGTTTCTTTGCTTCGTCTTTCAAATTGAGAGTCGTAGAATTTTCTTCTTCCTCTTCAGAATTCAGAGGCTAAAGATTACGAAGAGAAAAAATAATAAAACAAACGAGTCAACTATCGTCTAATATTGCAGAAATCAGAATAAATATCAAATTAGTTTAATTATGTACTTATAATTAATATGTTATATCGTTAGTACATACCTTGGGAGTTGAGCTCTTTGATTTCTTAATATTATCGATGATTTCTTTTATTTTGGATTTGTCGAAAAGTTCCTTCAATTTCTTTTCAGCTTTCTCCAAGTTCTCTTGAACTTTCTTTAATACCTTGTCAAATTTCTTCTTCACTTCGTTCGTCTCCTTTGCTTCGTCTTTCAAATCGAGAGTCGTAGAATTTTCTTCTTCCTCTTCAGAATTTTGGAGCTAAAGATTACGAAGAGAAAAAATAATAAGACAAATGAGTCAACTATAGTCTAATATTGCAGGAATTAGAATAAATATCAAATTAATTCAAAATAAATCAATGATTTCGTTTACTTCGGAATGGTTCGACCATTTTCGTTTAAGTTCCTTCAATATTTTGTCAACTTCCTTCTTCAATTCATTCAACTTTTTCGTTGCTTCGTCTTTCAAATTGAGAGTCGTAGAATTTTCTTCTTCCTCTTCAGAATTCAGAGGCTAAAGATTACGAAGAGAAAAAATAATAAAACAAACGAGTCAATTGTTATCATATATTGTAAAAATAAGAACACAAGCCTAATTAATTTAATTTTAATATGTATCATAGATATATTATGACGTTATTAAATACCTTGGAAGCATTGCTGGTACGGTTTTTTAAAGACTCTACAATCTTTTTGAAGCTATCCTTAGCCTCGTCGATTTTTTTTCCAACTTTTTCGATGACTCCATTCACTTTGGATTTGCTCAAAGTATCTTCAAGTTTATTCTTAATATCATCAAATCCTTTTTTCATTTTTTCTATAGGACGAAGTTGCGAGGAATCGTCCTTTTTCTCTTCAGAGTTCTTAGCGATAACAGATATAGAAAAACACGTACAATTAATTTTGTATGTGTATATTTCGTAGATACGTTATATCGTTAATACATATCATAATACATACTCTACGAATCCCCTTGACTTCCGTGCGAACAGATTCAATAATATTTTTTATGACAGGTTTAATCTTTTCGATCATATTGAAAGTTTTCTCGAAGGTATCATGTGCTTTTGGATTCTTCATAAGTTCTACATATTTGTCCTCCAATTGCTTCTTGGATTCCCTCAAACCTTGTTGTGCCTTGTCGTTACTTGTAGAAACATCGTCACAATATTCTATTACTATTGTCTCATCGTTGTTCTAATGAAAGTTAACATTTAAAAGGAGGGGGGGGGGAGAAAAAGAAGAAAAGATTATTATCCAATATTAATCGATCGATCTATGATCTATCTATCCTGCTTAACGTATTATACTTTTCAACGTCATAATACCTTTTCCAAATTTTCCATTCGTTTACGGAGAATACATATAGCCAGTTGGACGGATAACTTTGTTTCTCTCCTGGCATTATCAATTGTATCAAGGATCATTTGGACTTTTGAATTTTTCATCTCTTCATATTTTTCCCTCATTTCTTTCAAAAATTTTTCCCAACTACCCACCTGTCCAGTTTTATCTAATTCCGGATCGTTAAGTTCAACATTACCTTCGAAAGTTTCCTCGACCATTAACTTCAGTTTTTCGATCGCAGTATTGAGCGTACTTAAGAAGGAATTGCTGACAATGGGATCCTGGAGCATTGCAATGTATTGTTTCTTCATTACTTTCTTCAAATTTATCCATGTATTATTTACATTATCTTCGAATGCAGATATCTCGGGCTCGTACAAAACAGCCGGTACGATTAATGTTTTCGAAGAGTTGCCCGGTACAGGATTAGACTACAATAATAATATCAACCAATTTTTATTTATACCTTATATACGTTGATCTTAGAAAAATATATTATTAAGACACATTATATATATATAGTAATATATTACATTATATATACATATAGTAATATGTATATATATAAAACGAAGAAAATGTAATACGTATCTCATACGGGGTATCTGTTTATTAATTAAATTAAAAGTTTTATTCTAAAATATTTCAAACAGTATCAAAAAATTGTGAATTGTGGTTATATCAAAATTAAATGTAAAACGTTATGCAACACGATAAACAGTATTAAGAAACAAAGACTTACACAATTTTATACTTTAATAATTGGGTACATAAGTTGAATGCATATCAAACATACGAGTATACTTGTGACCGATAAATTATATTTTGATATAATTTAAAAAAGAAAAAAAAAGAAGACAACTAATCGACCTATTGAACATTATTCTCTCTATGTTTTTGTTAATCGTAAATCTGATTATTTTATTATAACTGTACAATGAAAATGAGCTTACCTGTACGTATGCCAAGATGGCAGATGCCAATAGGGCTGTTAAGAAAATGCTTCGTGCCATGATTTCGTCGATTTTAACCTAAAACACCTTTTCAAGTGTTTTCGCGATATTTAAAATCACCTCTCTTATATACTAATCGTACTTCATTAATTATGCGTATATTTTCCATTGTACCAAATCTAATTTAACGATAAGCAATTTGGTTATATGGAGTATCAATTTGAAACACTTGAGTTTAATGTATCGGAATAACAAAAACGTCATTGTAACTTTGAAACTATTCATTCGTGTGAAAGATTTATCGTATCAAATCGACAACGCAACATACACCGATTTGATTCATCGTTTATCGATTTCTTTTCGAATTTTTAATGAAAAGAAAATATTTATCCGCAAGGTTTTGTTCATATACATATTTTTTTTTTCGTTTTTATTATGCTCTCGTTAAATTATAAAATCACTTCGTTCTTATTTTCCACGCGTTCTTGTTAGTTATCATAACGATTACGTCTTTTGTATAATTTTATAAACTTTGTAGAATCTTAAGTAAAAATTTTAGAATTTGTTCAATCACTATTTACATCATTCTTTATTTAATTAATCTCACTTAGAATATTAACTTGTCGACTATAACTATAATTTAAAAATAAGTATAATATTCGCAGTATTATTGGATAATGTAAAGCAAAGTAACTATTTCAATAATAACAGGTGTTTTATCTATTAAATATCGTTACTGAAACGGAAAATTCCATATTGAAACGTACTTGATTTTCTGTTTCTTTCTGCATGGAGTTAATAATATACTTTTATGTCATCAACTTATGTAATTCGATAAAGAATGAATCAATTTACTTAATTACTTAAAGAATAATTTTGTAAAAAAGAAGAATATATATATGTATCGCTTGTATTATATTTTGTGGATATAAATTTATAAAACAAAGAAAGGAAAAAGAAGGGAGATTTGTATTACAGATTATAAGAAAGAGTATAGAATATACAAGATATGATGCAAAAATAGATTTTCATTTATTTGTTTCATAAAATTAGAGATAACAATCGATAAAAATATTTATGTTTATCCTATAAATTTGGTCAATATATACCATTAAAGATTAATATATATCATTGAATGTTAATATATTATATATAATATATATATATATATATATATATATATATATATATATCATTGAGTTTAATATATGTCATAGAAAAGAGATTCACAATTTACGTCACTGAAATCTCCTGGAACGATTCTCCAAATTCTGCCGAAAGTATTCAAAACTTCTGGAACCATTTTAGGTTTAAGAAATTCGAATGTTATTGGGCTAACTGCGTCGGTGACACGACTAAAGTACGTTTTATTTGACTTCAAGGTCATGAGAATGATGTCGCCTGGTACGAGACTCTTGTTACCAATTGCGGCGATAACTTTATTTCTGGGTAAAACCACTGACGACTTTAGTTTCCAAGGGAATCTTGAAGATCTGCTGACAGAGATTTCTGAAGGCTCTGCTGCAGAAGTGGTTGCTGATAGACTTGTGACAACAGGAACAGCAGAACTTGCTTGAAACGTTCTTCTGTAAGGATGTAAAATTGGCGAAGAAGGAACGATTACGGTAGGATTATCAGACGTAATGACTGCGGAAGGAGTACTTGCCGAACTTGTGCTAGTTACTGGAAGAATGTTTTTTATACGAGTAATTGGAGCTGCATAATTATCAATGATACTCGAGGATGCACTGCTGGAAGTACTGCTTGTCGTTAATGCAGGCGAAACAGCGGAAATTACCGGCTTAACGCTCGATAACAAGGAGGTAGATGAAGAGGAAGAAGTAGAGCCGGAAGAAGCAGTAGTATCGGTCAAGAGATTACCACCTGATTTTAACGTAGAGATCACCGAAGAAGCGGTGCTAGTTAAGTCTTTGGTTCCACTTGAAATTGATGAAATTACTGGTATCACGCGTGTCAAAAAGGATGGTTCGAATAATGCTTTGGATATTTCAGGTAATGTGGAAGATGAAGAACTGGATGATGTCGCTGTGGAAACAACCGTTTCGTCTAATTCCGGCACAGCAGAAAGGCTTGAAGTGGATGAGGAAGAACTCGATGAAGAAGACACTACGTTGGTACTGTCGATGTTTAAGATTGGACTGAACTGACTGGAGGAAGAGGAACTGGCTGCTGCTGTTGTTGCTACTGCTCCTGTTGCTGCTGTTGCCGTTGCTGTTGTTGCTACTGCTCCTGTTGCAGCTGTTGCCGCTGCTGTCGTCGTCGTCGTCGTAGTTATTGTCGATGGAATTTCCTCGATCAAGACTTCCGGTTCGCTAACAACAGTAGTAGTTGAGGTTGAAGAAGACGTACTTACTGTACTAGGCAACTCCGGGACCAACGGAACTAGCGGTTCTTCAATGGGTACGATTTCTGTTTCGCTTGATGAGGTGGTGATTACAGGAGCCAAACTAATAGTCTCAGATGACAGCGGTATAACGGGTGAGATTTCATCTTGTTCCAATAAAGTGGTAACCGATGATGGCTGAGTATTGATAAACGTTTCTTGGATACCAGACGCTTCGTAACCATCGTAAACGGCCTCAACCGCATTTAGAAAAAGTGGTCCGATTTCTACATCACTTAGCAATGTTTCGACACCCGGAGTGATCAAATTTAAGAAAAACGTCTTGAATGCGTCTACGTAAGATAAGAAAAGTTCAATTTCCTTTCCCGTATTTTCAACAACTTTTTCAAATAGTTGAATAAAAGCCGGAAATATACGTTCCAGGAGAAGTAACAAATTTTCCTTCAACTTAAGAATCGTCAGAATGATATCCTCTAATGGTATTGCAGTTTTTAGAATCTCTGGTATAGCGAGCAGATGTTGCGGTTCCTTCAATAATTCCTCCACTAACACTGGAGCACGATCTAAGAATTCAACAAAAGATGAACCAACGTCAGCTTCCAATAAATTTATCTGCGGCCCAATTGATATTTCTTTCAACAAATTGAGAAACGCGTGCAACAGATAATGCAGCAGTTTCTTTGCCTCACATAAAGTTTCGTGGATTATTGTACTTAATAGATTAGAGTGTCCATATTCAATCGCTTCAGCAGCACACTCTATTTGTTTTAAAACTTCCAGTGGTAAAGGCGTTGGGAAACTAAACGATGACGATGTAGATAATGATTCCGATGCTGTTACAGTTTCCAATGACGATGTCGGTGACACTAATGTTACTGCTGCCGGGATTTCTTCCGTTAGTAAGCATCCACCAGTAGAAATTGCGTGACGTTTTGGTAATCTGTTGCGTGTTTCAATTTCTGTTTTCTCGGGTACTTGCTCAATTTCATCGTGTATCTGTTGTTCCTTATTTTCCTTTTTCATGTATTCCGATAAATTCCATATTAGTTCTTCCAAATGTTTTATCATAACCGTACGTTCAATCTATGTTTAAGAAAAAAAAAAAAAATCAAATTTTTCGTGAATCTACAGTTTCTGCTCATTCCGAAATATGATCAGAAATAATTACACTCACCTCTCTATTTATTCCCTCGTCATTCTTGTTAATTAAAGTCTCTTTGTTGTCAGAATAATCGTTTATTTTCTGTTCTTCTTTTATCAGAGATTCATCCTTTTCTTCAACTTTTTCTATATTTGTCTGCGGCGTCAATATTTCAATCCTCTCGTTAGAAACTTTCGTGTCCTCTTGCTCATCTCGAAGTGTTTTTTCTTCATCTACGAAAGTGTGGACTTTATCGTCGATATCCGAACTTTCTTCCCCGAGCGTTGTCCGAACCGAAACAGACAAAAAGACGATGAAAAAGAGGAAGACGGGAAATATCGTTTTCTGTATCCTCGACATTTTACTTTACGATTTCAAACTCGTTATGTTTTCGGAAAGGCAAGAGCCGCTTTATATAGTTGAAGATTTACAAATTCAGTTCGAGATTTGGCACGATGATCGTGCGGTATCTTAATAACATCAAAGATAATAAATCACAACACATGAAGTGACGATAACGTTGCAATCGTCATTTATATTCGATTAAGACGAGATTAATCCATTACAAGATTGATTTCTCACGTTGCTTTTTTTTATCTTGTCTGGGCTCGTCGTTCTCACTCACGTTCATCCTTCATAATTAGAGATCAAAATTGATATAACATCGTACGTTTGTTGCAAGAATTCTTGTTTATTACGAGGCGTCAAAAAATAGGATAATCAATGGAACTTTTGTACCACATTTTTACGTGCCATTTTTGCTATACATATTTTTATTTATATCTTCGTAAATATACACGTGATAATTTTTTGTTTGTATATTAAAGACGAATCTGTGCAATAATATAATAATCAAAGGAATCGTCGTCGTGACTTTTGACTTAGTTTGATATCTTGTATACAGGTGGAATTCGTTTGAATTTCGACGTGAGACACGTTAATGTGAATGCAACTTCTGCAAATATTTTTATTCGTTTTCATCGATTAATTGAACATTTCTACTGATTTTTTTCTTCTTCCACGTATAGAAAGAGATAAGAGGAAAATATTTAATAACTAACCTTTCTAGAGGTTCCGAACAGATATTTTCTGTGATTTTCTGATGACGCGTATCTTATGTCAAACATGGTTTTTTGAAACATAATTTTTTCCACATCGTTATGTACATACATTGTTACGAACCGATGGTATTCGATCGCTAAGAATAAATTATTTAAATTCACGAGAAAAATCTTAATTATCGATGTCATATTAAAACTTTGTTTGATCTTCGTGAGATCCAAATGAACTGAATGATTTCTATAGGAACACCTAATGTACGACTTTCTACATACCCATTTTGGAAACAACAAATATTTAAACTTCTTGCTTCCTTTTTTGCATTTCATTTTGTAATACTATATGTTTATTTGTATTTCCATAAAAGAGTACAAAGAAATAAGTATATGTGCTTTACTTTCCTAATTACGTTTGTCTGCATACACACGCACGTACACACAAATAGGATGATTCCTTTTTTTAATTCGAAACTTATCATCGTAATTTGCTAAACTTTCTTGTTACGATACTTTGAATGATCTCTTCGATGTTACCTTTTTCTCTGATTTTTTCAAGAATACGTGGTCAACATACATGTATATTTTGGTCATTATCTATAATAAAATATCAGTATGTAATATAACTGGTCATTGTAAATAATTAAGTGTCGGGATTGCGCTATGATTTATTAGAATTACCGGCCATCTATTTAAAATACTGACAAATTATTATATTTGTAAATATTTCAATAAAAATATTGACGAATTTTGGATTAATTGAAGTAATACTTTTATTAAGTATTGATATCTTATTATTATATCTTATTATGTAAACACTGACAGTTTATTTGAAATACTGTTCAAAAATTTTTAGACTTCCTGATTCAATAAATAGATATCATAAGAAAATCGATGATTTTTCGTGGAAACATTTGAGAATGAATATATAATTATTGAATAGGACTTCCATTTAGTGCCTGCAAACATCAACTTCGAGATACTATTAAATTTGATTGAATTAATTATGTTATATATTATATATGCTTATGAACTATAGTCTTATATATTTCGATAAGGAACGATCCAATTCGCTTAATTGATTAGAGAATAATTTTGTTGAAAATGTGCAATTGTATTATTAGTAGCATACAATCTGGATGTTATCTAAAAGATAGGGGAAAAAAGGTTTACATTGCAGGTTATATGAATATATATAGAATATATAATGTATGATAAAAAAATAGATCTTTATTTATTCATGTCGTGAGATTCGATATAACAATCGATGTTAACATATATTATTTATATATATTTATTATGTTCTAAATTTTGTTAATATATCCTATTAAACAGATATTCACAATTTATATCACTAAAATCTCCTGGAACGATTCTCCAAATTTTGCCGAAAGTATTCAAAACTTCTGGAACCATTTTAGGCTTAAGAAATTCGAATGTCAGCGGGCTAACTGCGTCAGTGACACGACTAAAGTACGTTTTGTTTGACTTCAAGGTCATGAGAATGACGTCGCCTGGTACGAGACTCTTGTTACCGATTGCGGCGATAACTTTATTTCTGGGTAAAACCACTGGCCACTTTAGTTTCCAAGGGAATCTTGAAGGGCTGCTGACAGAGATTTCTGAAGGCTCTGCTGCAGAAGTGGTTGCTGATAGACTTGTGACGACAGGAACAGCAGAACTTGCTTGAAACGTTCTTCTGTAAGGTTGTAGAATTGGCGACGAAGGAACGATTACGGTAGGATTAGCAGACGTAACGACTGCGGAAGGAGTACTTGCCGAAATTTTGCTAGTTACTGGAAGAATGTTTTTTATACGAGTAATTGGGGTTGCATAATTATCAATGAAATTCGAGGATGCACTGTTGGAAGTACTGCTTGACGTTAATGCAGGTGAAACAGCGGAAATTACCGGCTTAACGCTCGATAACAAGGAGGTAGATGAAGAGGAAGAAGGAGAGGCGGAAGAAGCAATAGTATCGATCAAGAGATTACCACCTGATTTTAGCGTAGAAATCGTCGAAGAAGCGGTGTTAGTTAAGTCTTTGGTTCCACTTGAAATTGATGAAATTACTGGTATCACGCGTGTCAAAAAGGATGGTTCGAATAATGCTTTGGATATTTCAGGTAATGTGGAAGATGAAGAACTGGATGATGTCGCTGTGGAAACAACCGTTTCGTCTAATTCCGGCACAGTAGAAAGGCTTGAAGTGGATGAGGAAGAACTCGATGAAGAAGACACTACGTTGGTACTGTCGATGTTTAAGATTGGACTGAACTGACTGGAGGAAGAGGAACTGACTGCTGCTGTTGTTGCTACTGCTCCTGTTGCTGCTGTTGCCGCTGCTGTTGTTGCTACTGCTCCTGTTGCAGCTGTTGCCGCTGTTGTCGTCGTCGTCGTCGTAGATATTGTCGATGGAACTTCCTTGATCAGTACTTCCGGCTCGCTAACAACAGTAGTAGTCGAGGTTGAAAAAGGCGTACTTACTGTACTAGGCAACACCGGGACCAACGGAACTAGCGGTTCTTCAATGGGTACAATTTCTGTTTCACTTGATGAGGTGGTGATTACAGGAGCTAAACTAATAGTCTCCGATGACAGCGGTATAACGGGTAAGATTTCGTCTTGTTCCAATAAAGTGGTAACCGATGATGGCTGAGTATTGATAAATATTTTTTGGATACCAGACGCTTCGTAACCATCGTAAACAGCCTTAACCGCTTTTAAAAAAATCGGTCCAATTTGCACATCGTTTAGCAAAATATCGGCACTCTTAGTAAAACCCGTGATCAAATTTAAGAAAAACGTCTTGAATGCGTCTACGTAAGATAAGAAAAGTTCAATTTCCTTTCCCGTATTTTCAACAACTTTTTCAAATAGTTGAATAAAAGCCGGATATATACGTTCCAGGAGAAGTAACAAATCTTCTTTCAACCTGATGATCGTTAGAATGATATCTTCTAATGGTATAGCATTTATTAGAATCTTTGATATAGCGATCAGATGTTGTGGTTCCTTCAATAATTCTTCCACTATCGCTGGTGCACGATCTAAGAATTCAACAGTAATCGAACCAACGTCAGCTTCCAATAAATTTATCTGCGGCCCAATTGAGATTTCATTCAATAAATTGAGAAACGCGTGCAACAGATAATGCAGCAGTTTCTTTGCCTCGCATAAAATTTCGTGGACTATTGTACTTATTAGATTAGAGTGTCTATATTCAATCGCTTCAGCAGCACACTGTATCTGCTTCAAAACTTCCAACGATAAAGGCGTTGGGAAACTAAACGATGGCGATGACGATACCGTTATCAATGATGATGTCGGTGACTCTAATGTTACTGCCGCTGGGATTTCTTCCGTTAGTAAGCATCCACCAGTAGAAATTGCGTGACGTTTTGGTAATCTGTTACGTGTTTCAATTTCTGTTTTCTCGGGTACTTGCTCAATTTCATCGTGTATCTGTTGTTCCTTATTTTCCTTTTTCATATATTCCGATAAATTCAATATTAGTTCTTCTAAATATTGTATCATAACTGCACGTTCAATCTATGTTTAAGACAAAAAAAAGAATCAAATTTTTCATAAATCTACAGTTTCTGCTCATTTCGAAATATGATCAGAAATAATTATACTCACCTCTTTATTTATTTCCTCGTCATTCTTGTTAATTAAAGTCTCCTTGTTGTCAGAATAATCGTTTATTTTCTGTTCTTCTTTTATCAGAGATTCATCCTTTTCTTCAACGTTTTCTATATTTGTCTGCGGCGTCAATATTTCAATCCTCTCGTTAGAAACTTTCGTGTCCTCTTGCTCATCTCGAAGTGTTTCTTCTTCATCTACGAAAGTGTGGACTTTATCGTCGATATCCGAACTTTCTTCCCCGAGCGTTGTCCGAATCGAAACGGACAAAAAGACGATGAAGAAGAGGAAGACGGGAAATATCGTTTTCTGTATCCTCGACATTTTACTTTACGATTTCAAACTCGTTATGTTTTCGGAAAGGCAAGAGCCGCTTTATATAGTTGAGAATTAACAAATTCAGCTGGAAATTTGGCACGGTGATCGTGCGTTATCTTAACAACATCGAAGATAATAAATTATAACGGAGAAAATGGCGTTAACATTGCAATCGTCATTTATATTCGATTAAGAGGAAATTAATCTTTTACGAGATTTCTCACGTTGTTTTTTTTTTTTTTTATCTCGATTTGATGCGTCGTTCTCACTCACGTTCTACCTTCACAATGAGAGATCAAAATTGATATAACATCGTACTTCAACGGCATAGAGACCTTGTTTGTTTTAAAAATTCAGGGGATAAGCTAAACAATGGAACTTCTGTTCCACACTTTTATACGTGCCATTTTTACTATACATATTTTTATTTACATCTTCGTAAATGTGATAATATTTTGTTTGTATATTAAAGCGGTATGAAAATACAACAATCAAATGTATCGCAGTCGTGACTTTTAACGTAGTTTCATATCTCGCGGCCAGAGACAAACATCTCTTCACTTTCGACGCGAAATATGTGATCGTTGATGTAACTTCTGCGAAAATTGTATGTTTAATAACTAACCTTACCAGAGATGCTGATTAAATATTCTCAGCGATATTGCGTAGGCACGTCCATCCTTTACCAATTATGGTACTTCTGTAATTTTATTCCTTTTCTCGAACTTCTTTTTTTGTAATATAAATACTCAATATATGTGAGTATTTAGATCGATATTTATATATCGTACTATCGGTATGTAATGTTACTGATCGGTATAAATGATTAAATTGTTGGAACAGCTTCTCGGTTTATTGTAAATAACTGATCACGTCATTTAAAATGCTGACGAATTATTATACGATGATCGTGATACCGATCTCACATATTACCCACTAATGTTTTATCATAAATATTGATTATTTATTTGAAATATCGATAAACAATTTTTTTGTTTTTATTTAAATACCGTCTTAAACGCGTAGCAGCCGTACGAGAGTCGATGATTTTTCATTGTTACGTTTCAGAGTGAATATGTAATTAATGAATAGAATATTTCATTCGGTACCTTCAAACATCCATTAATTAAAACCTCGAGATATTATTTCACGCGAAGTGATTTATCCACGACGATACGACAATTTACAGTAGCATATGTAAATGAAACAAATCATGTTACCAACACCGAAAGAACGGTATCGTAAAGTTCGTCTACGTAGTTTGAAGGAAAGTGAGAGAGAGAGAGAGAGAGAGAGAGAGAGAGAGAGAGAGAGAGAGAGAGAGAGAGAGAGAGAGAGAGAGAGAGAGATAGAGGAAAAAAAGGAGAAAAGAAGGAAAAAGACAAAATATTCTCACAGTAAGGTCATGCCCTGGGCCTAGCTTTGGAGATTCTTTAAATAGAAAGACGGCCGTCTTTCTCTCTCTCTCTCTCTCTCTCTCTCTCTCTCTCTCTCTCTCTTTCAGGGATACATTATGCTTCCTTCGAGACAATCATCGTGTTCTGCCATGTGGTCTCGAACCAGCACGCGGATTCCCTTTTCTCGGCCGTAGCGTTTTATGATGCGTTGACAGCCGTGCTTTAGGTTAAGGAAGTCGAAGGCAGACCATAAATTTCGATGTACGCAAACATAAGAGGAGGATCTCCGTGGATGAGTTCGTTCGCGTTACAAATCGGCTTGGCTCTTAAACAGTCTCCTTTGAAAATCAACTAAAATTCATCTTTTCGTTATATATATATATATATATATATATATATATATATATATATATATATATATATATATATATATATATATATATGGATACTTTGAAAATTATTTTAATACGTAGAACGTTTATTTATCGCATGATCTGAATTATTATTTACCAATTATTCGTGGATATATTATTCCGAATGGTTTTTGATTAAGGAGAATAGGTATCAGTGAGTAAGTATTAAATTAATTTTAATACATGTCATAAATAATATTTTATTTTATAAATAATATTATATATATATATATTCGCTAAACGTATAACATGTTTGAAGTAAATATATTATTTTCGAAGCGATATGGCACGATAAAGATTTTATAAGATACGTTTGATATGTAACAGACGATTAGAATTTTTCCGTGTATTCGAGCGGGCTAGGGGTAGGATCATCAATGAAAACACAAGGACGATACCGAATGTTTTCGTGCTGCATTGCGTAATCTAGCTATGATTCCCGTTTCCTGACCATATTGGTTGTCCTCGTTGGTTTCGACATTGTAATTGTAAGTATCCGTTTCAATCTGTTCAATATCCCTTGGCGTTTCCATTTCGACGTCGTTTTTAATTATTACAGATCCAGGTATATAGCCCGGCAATGGTGGTCCCGTAGGTCCGCAGGATCCCTTAGATTTATATCCCGAATTTGTTCCAATTAATTTTACACCTACGCCATTTTCTTCTCCATTTGGCCCAATCCTTTGATCTTGTCCTTGAGGATTTAACGAAGGGGTATTTGTGGCGAAACCTGTCTCGACAACGTTTATATCGATTGGTCGGTAACCTACGTCTCTGAAATAATTGAAATGACGTAATCAAATTTTAATGATAATTACAAAAATTAGACACGTGTTTGTGTCTATGTATATATATATATTATTTTTTCCTTACCCGTAACTTAAAAAATTCGTTCTCACGCGATTGATTTGTTCCCTCTGTTCCAAATTTTCGCGTTCCATAGCCTCAATCTCGGCAAGATTATCCTCCTCTTCGTCGTTCTCACCGATCATTAAAGAACTCGCAGGAGTGTGTTTCAATTCTACGATAGGCCTATCGACGATAACAAGTTTTTCTTCGGGTATATCGATCAATTTTTTTTCTTTCTTCGGCTCGATCGGCAATGTTTTATGTCCGAACGATATACTTCCCTCCGATACTAATTTATTTCCTTTGCTATAATATATCTGTGGTGCAACCAGATTTTTATAAGCAAGAGTCAACGATATGGGATCTGCCGGTAATTGATCTTGTGGTCGATGTTGCGATCCTGTTAAATCCGATAGATGAACCAAACTATTGTTCTCATTAAGATGATATTCATCATAAAAGTTACTTACCATGTTGTACACCTCCGAATGGAGTGCCGTAGATGTTATTAGATGTAGTGTAACCTCCGTTTCCAAATTCAGATTGAGGCAATCCGATAGTAGTTCCAAACAGTGTAGGAATATGGTTGACGTTGCCGGAGGTACTGTAACTTCCACTTCCGAATCCTGATTGAGACAATCCATTAGGAGTTCCGAAAGGATTAAAGGTATCGTAGGTGATCCTATAGGTACCATAATTTCCACTTCCGAATCCCAACGGAGACAATCCGCTAGGAGTTCCAAAAGGATTAGAATTGTCGTTGTTAGTGTCAGAGGTATCGTAACTTCCAATTCCGGATTCTGATTGAGACAATCCGTTAGGTGTTCCAAAGGGCGTTGAATGATCGTTAATGAAATTGGAGCTACCGTAACTTCCACTTCCGAATTGAGGCAATCCGATAGGTGCACCGATATGACTTGTCACACTAGATGGATTACCGCGAATACCCGATATGTACTTGATGCATTCGTGATAGGGACTACCTTGACAACATTTCACTTTAGCAGGATACGCAGGAGTTACTTTAACGCGCGATCCCAATGTTAACGTCGCTAGTTTGCTCGACGGGTTGCAAAGATTACTTACAGGCGAGAAACTGTCGAGAGATCATTCGAATTATTCGTCGTCTTCAGATAAGTAAAATCTCATTGGATATGTTCAATTTGTATCGCTCTACCTACCTGGGTACTATTTGTACGTTTTTATCCGAAGACGAAGGTTCTGTCTGATGACTGGTGATACTGATCGACTCGGAGGAAGAATATTTACTGGGAAGGTTTAGATTGATCGTCGGACTAGAAATACTACTGCTTGGACTTAAGACATTATCGGCTACATTAGCTGCACCCTCCGTTTGTGTGATCACAGTTGTCAAATCCGGTGTAATCACTGTACTAGTTTGGGTTTCGGAACATCCTGTACTTCCACCTTCGCGAATTATTGCAGCTTCGTTTATTACCTCCGGCGATACGTACTTTATAGGTTTCGTCACTTCGGTAGCTTGAACGACGACGTCGTTACAGCCGCACGGATTGCTACCTGATAATTTGATAATTATCCAAATGCATTAGCGTGACAAATACGTTTGATAGAAAATTTAATATATGATAAAAATTTAAATAATCGAATACCTGATTCAATACCTCCACAAACGCATCCATCTTGACCCAAGATAGAAGAAATCAAGAGCAATAACGTTAAACCCTTTACCCAAGACGACCACATTGTTACTCTGTTACTTTTTACTCCGTACTTGATTATTCCTCTTCTTTCCTCTCGTTTATATAAGAATTCAATCCGGTCGAGAAAAAAAGTATGTTGCAATGATTTACCACTATGTCGTTCGTTTCGTTTCGTTGTTGTCACTTTATTCCGCGTCTTTGCCTCGTCTTTATTCATAACTATATACATTTCCGGTTTTCACGGGCACAACTTTGTTTATCGTACTTAATTTCTTCCGGCATATTTCTCGGTTATTAAAAGGATCATCGAGATATCGTGTATTTTATTTCCTTGTTGTAAAAAAATAAAAATAATACGAGGCGTGACCGAACATAGAATACAATGCGTGACATATTCGAATAAATTAAATCTTTCAAAAAATTTATTGCGAGCGCACACAAAAGGAAGGAAGTATCATTCGAAAAAATTTTTTTTAATCGCAGTTGCTTTTGGGATAACTTCGTAAAAAGTATCGACGCGTTCGTTGAAAAATTAAAAGCGTTATATTTCGTTGTTTATCATACACAGTATTCATTTATGATAACCCCTATTATACAATAAACTTTATTCTTATCACTAAAGTTCGTATTTACAAGGTTCGTAAGTTTTCTATATTCACCAATATGGTAATATCATTTGTTTGCATTATGCAAAAAGTAATCGTACAAAATCGGGATTCAAATCCACGTATCTGCCTTTATTTATTCACTTGTTAAAGAAATCAGAAGCCCTTTGCCTTTGTGGTGGTAAATTAAGTAAATTGTCCGTTAGAACGGGACCGTCCGATCTTCGGCTGCTACCGTTATTTCTTTCCGACGTTGAATCTGCGTCACGTTTTAATGGTGTATTTGCTCTAGGTGTAGTCGGTGTCCTGATACCTATGGACGGTGTTCTCGATGAAGATACTCTACGGGGCGAAGGTGTATGAGCAATACGAAGCTTTTGCGTCGCCAGTCTTCTTGCAGCAGGTGACATTGTACTTAACCGGTCGATGGTTGATCTTGGGGAAGGCCTACAATAAGGAAATCAAGAAAATTATTAAAAACGTAAGACTTTGAGCCTGATTAAAGTAAAAGATAAAAAAAAAAGAGAGTCACACTTACGTAGCCAACGATTTTCTAGCCGCCTCGAGCGCTTTATTCTTCCTATCTCTATGCCGTTCGCCGGCTTTCTCAGCTAATTGTAAAGCGATTTGTTCTCTTTTCGGCGGTTCTGCCATCCTAAACGAAGGGCCTTGACTAGTCCTCAGCAATGGCGTATCGCCACCGTCCAACCTAAAGGGAGTACCTTCAATTTCACCCCACGTCATCAAAGGACTTTCGCATTCTCCTGGTCTAGGACTAGGCGTAGCTACGAAGCTATATCCGTTAACAGTTGGCGCCGCATTCTTCACAACTTCCTTTCCGTCTACTCCAATTTTGCCGTCATTAACCTTCGACTGATGTTTAGCCAATTCATTAATAGTTTCCTTATTCTGTTGTTCATTGAACGGATTCACTCTCAGTCTTGTATTTTCATGCATTACCATCTGTTTCCTCCTAGCTAAATCTACCTTCTCATCTGGCGTTAATTCTACCCCATCGGGAATATACATAATGTAATTTTTATTTTTGTAATTCCAAGTGTCCAATACCGGTTGCCTCTTGTTTCCGTTTTCGATGGCTAATGTACCGTCGTTAGATTTTTCTATAGTCAGCAAATTAGATTTTTCTTCTGCTTCATAAAGCCATGCATACTTTAATTTACGCCTTCTCTCAGCTTCAACCATCATTTCTTCGAAACTGGCATTATCCTCGCTAGTATTAATGCTTAGAAATGTATCTAAACCTACTCTATCCTCTAGATCTTTGTCCTTGGATTCGTTTTTACAGGGTACATCCCTGGTCACTTTTACGGATCTGAAATTTTCATCCTCTGACTCATCCTTACGTATTGGCGTTTCAAATGTAGCCGGACTGGCAGGTCTCTCCGTGGCAGGTCGACCAGAACTATACTTCTCATAAAGCTCCCTCATCCTTTTAACATCATTTTGTTCCAACGCATCCAAATACTGATTCTGGGCCTGAAGCTTTTCAAGATGCGGAAAAAAGTCTCTTTGTATAATTTCTCCCATCCTTTCAATGTACGTATCTTCGTCTAATATTTTCGAATGAACGTGTTTACTTTTCTTCGCAACACCAATTGGTTTTTTAAAAATCGCCAAATCATTCAGACTTTTGGCAGCTTCGAGCGCCCGAGATCCAGGAGTTTCCATAATTAATTTTATATGCAATAACCATAACACATAAACAATGTTTCTTTTTTTATTTTCGAGAAAACTTGCAAAATATACGTCAAAGTTAATTGCGTCAACGTGTGGGGTTAGTACGCACTCAATTTGTTTGATGATTTCACCACCGTGAGCGCTGACAGCGCTTAAATTTTTCCACATTTCCCGTTATTGGCGCTACTGTCGCCTCGTACAGTGTCACCTCGCGTGATAAATGATAACTATTTCCATGTTGACCGACCGGCATTATCGAGTGATCCGAAGTCCGTAACGTCCAAAATAATGCGTATGTATCCTCTCGATGTCATCGATTTTATCAAAAAATAACAAATCATTGTCATCAATTATCGTACAATATATATATATTCACCGACTAATAATCAACATTTACGATCCGAATGATATCGAAGCCGTCATTAATACCAAACGTAATTCGATCTAAGCGAAGTACGCAAAATCGTCATCGCGAAAGAAACGGGGTAAGTCAACGATCTTTTTCTCCCAAATTTCCACAACATCACGTTTCTCCATTTGTAAGTCGAATGGTTAATCAACAAAAAAGAAAATAAAAAGAAATAATGATTAAATTGATTGACGATACATTCGATATCCGTTAAAGAGATGCCGAATTCGAAATCGCCAAGTGTTTTCCTATGAAAGAAAGACGATCGAAGTTTATCGAGATGATAGGGAAAAAAAACATAATAACAATTAAAAAAAAAAGAAAGAAAGAAAGAAAGGAAATATAAGGTCGACCGAATATACGTTTTCACGTATATACATACGGTACGTAAGTAAGTAAACGTGGGTGCATATCTTATTGATGACAATAGCAAAACTATGTGGGAAGGTAAAAAGACACGATCGAGTTACGGGCAATAGTCGAGATGATATTTTCGTCCAGTGAGGAGAGAGAGTATAGTAGAGTACAGTATAGTACACAGTAAGATGAGATAAGATGAGATAGAATCGTCTTCTCGTATTACTGTGCGTCTCTCTCTCTCTCTCTCTCTCTCTCTTTCTCTCTCTCTCTCTCTCTCTCTCTCTGTGGCCTCGAGATCGGTTCAGATTCTGGAGTTAGAGAAAGACGGAGAAAGAAAGAACGAGAGAGATTCTGTGTGTGTGTGTGAGAAAGAGAGAGAGAGAAAGAGAGAAAGGCGGAGAGGAAAAGCGAAAGATCGTAAGAAGAGAGCGAGGGCGAACGTGGATGAGGTGGAGGAGGTGGAGGAGGAGGAAGAAGAAGAAGAAGAAGAAGAGGAGGATTCGTGCGAGGTGTTGGAGAAGTACGATGACAGACATATGAGGATTCCAGCGGCGAGATAGGATATGCGCGGCGAATACACGTCGTCTTCCGAAATCTACCTTACGATTATCTCACACCCACTTTCTAACCTCTATCTTTAATACCTACGACAATATTATTATTTCGTTAAATCATTAACTCTCCAAAGTTTTAATTCCCAATATTCCCCGAGCCCGATAGACGAAATCACGTTTCGTTGATCGAGAAACGAAATCGATTCCTCAAATACGTTCGATCGCGTAACTCGAATTGATTTATCGTTAGATAAACGATACGATATATTGATTAAGTATTGGAGTTAGATGCGATTGATAAGAAATTATTGAAATAATGAGAAATTATTTCTTGGATATTGACGGCGTCTTAAAAAAAAAAAAAGAAGAAGAAAGAAAGAAAAATTGTACAACAACTTTCGTTCGATTCGTCGCCTAGGGTCGAGGTTTTTAAAGTGTTCTCGTATTTAATTTTAGTTTTTGAAAACTCGCGCGCACTTGAGCGCAAATAAAACGCATAACACAACGGACGTCCCACGTATTTATCTTTATACTTCGGCGATATGTATGCGTATGAGATGTAAGCAAAGATAAATAAGGAATAAGAGGTCGCCTTGAAAATTTGATATCAAAATTATACCAATCGTTCTTAGCACGTGGCCATCTTACTCTCTCTCTCGATCTCTCGATCTCTCGATCTTTCTCTGAAAGTCTCGCAAAGATCGTCCCCTCTATTTACATCGTAAAGTAAACTTTTTCAATCTTGGAAAGAGAGATTCACGGTCAACGTCTGTCTTCGCTCGGAGAGATCGCTTAAACGGTTTTCATTACGTTGACGGATATGTCCGCGTGCTTCTTCCTCCTTCACAGAACCTAGCTATATATATATATACACACATATACACACACGCGTTAATATACATATATATATATATATATATATATATATATATATATATATATATATATATATATATATAGAGCATAGATAGATATATTTGACAATATTTATAAAATGAAAGACTCGCTTCGACATTGAGCGACCTAACAAAATGGTAGGATCATCATTAGAGTAGAGAACGCCGTCCGTGAAGGATTGTCACAAATTTTGTACGTACTTTCGTTAATCTTAAAAAGTTACGTGTACATCTGTATTATAGTATGTTGAGAAAACACACGCGCGCACAAATTATTCGTTAAATTCTTTACTTTAAATGCAATCACGAAGATTCTTTCCGATCGTCTTTATCGTTAATACGATCATTTCCAATCCGTTCTTGTTTTATTTATTTCTTACTTTTCTTTCTTTTTTCTTTTGTTAAATTCTTTATATATCTACATATATATATATATATATATATATATATATATATATATATATATATATTAACTCCTATAACATATATCGTTTTAGAACATATAAAACATTTTTCTCGATCTCTCTGTAATTGGTTCTTAACATCGTAACAGATATCATGACAATACATATACGCATATATATCTCTAAATGAATATATATATATGAATATATATATATATATATATATATATATATATATATATACACAATAAAAATATCACTACAATCTATAAATTTTTCTGACATCTCATACAATCTGAAAGAAAAGAAAAAAAAGACCAAAAGAAAAAAAGGAAGGAGGAAGAAGAAGTTATCCGACTTATGATAATTATTACTGTTACATTTATGTCGAACATCACGTTATCCATGAGTACGTATCACACATACGTAATATATATATATATTTAATCGAAATTTGATAGAAACTATGTCGATGTTGAACGACGCGACGTTTAACTACGGCGAAGAATTAGAAAGATGCTTTTTCGAGAGAAAGAGGAAGTCGAGGAACACGAATCATAGGTCGGTCGTGTACGAGACGCGAACGCGCAAGTTCATATCCTGCGGTACCAGCCGTACAAGAATATGGCCGCAATGACAGATTTACAGATTCCAGCCATCGCCCTGTCCTCTTCTTCGGGATTCTTAAAGCGTATATCCAACGAGAGCAAGACGCGTCGCCTCGTCTCGAATGGCCGGAGTGCACGTCAAATCGCACCTCGAATGTTTACGCTTTACGTCCGCAACCTTCCTCTCCGGTTCACTAATACTATCCACCATCACCATGTCTCTCTCTCTCTCTCTCTCTCTCTATCTATCTATCTATCTATCTATCTCTCTCTCTTTTACTTCCTTGCCGTTCTCCTCCGCCTCCGCCTCCTCCTCCTCCTCCTCCTCCTCCTCCTCTTCCTCCTCCTCCACCAACTCCACCAACTCTTCCTCCTACTACATCTTCTCCTTCTTTACCACCTCTTTTATTTTATTTTATTTTATTTTATTTTTTTTCTTTTTTTTCGGCGTTGTTACTTTTCCTTTCGTCTACCATCGCGTTCTGTCTTCTTGTATTTTTTCTCATTTTTTTTTTCCTTTCTCTCTTTTGGTTCGTTTCGTATTTTTATTTTGTATCCTCTCTCCCTTGTTTTCTTTCCCTCGTCACATCTCTGCCCTTTTCATTTATTGAATCATTTCGCGAGACGATACGTATTTGGTTGTACGAGAGAGAGAGAGAGAGAGAGAGAGAGAGAGAGAGAGAGAGAAAGAGAGAGAGAGAGAGAGAAGGTATTTACTAGAATTTTTGAGAATATTATACAAAAATATTCCTCGAGAAAGATCTTCTCGGAAAGAGCGATTTTTTTCTTTTTTTCTTTTTTATTTGGAGAAAACTAACGAATGCAACTTTTTTCTTGGATAATTCTAGACTTTTGCGAAACAGAAGGAGAAAGAAAGAGTCAGAGAAAGAGAGAGAGAGAGACATAAGGAACTAATTCTTGGTCTTCGTTTCGAGCATAATGAAAAGTTAGAAACAAATTTTCTTGGATAATTTAGATTACGAAAATCGGGAAATGTTAATAATTAAAGGCAAGTGTGAATTAGAAGCTTCTGCGAATGAAAAAAAAAAACAGAGAGAGAGAGAGAGAGAAAAGTTAACTAATTTTTGTCTTCGTTAGAACAGAAAGAAAAGTTAGAGACAAATTTTTTGATTTAATTTAAATTACGAAGATCGGGAAATGGTAATAATCAAAGACAAGTGCGGATTTGAAGCTTCTGCGAATGAAAAGAAAAACGAACGGAGAGAGAGAGAGAGAGAGAGAGAGAGAGAGAGAGAGAGAGAGAGAGAGAGAGAGAGAGAGAGAGAGAGAGAGAGAAAAGTTAACTAATTTTTGTCTTCGTTATAATAGAACGAAAATTTAGAAACAAATTTCGGAATTGGCTCGAAAACTATAAAAGCTCTCTCTTTCGAGACAGCGATACGGATCCGCGACTCGCAAGCGCGTGCTCGTACGGTTACCTCCTGGCGAAACCCATGGCGATGACGGATTCATGGCCCGTGGGATGCAAGACGTTTCCTCCTCTCCTCTCTCTTTTCCTCCTTTTTTCCGGCAAACTCAACCGAGCGATTCATTTGTCGGTCTTTGATCCGCGACCAACGAGGCACACTCGGAAAATTAGGGAGATTTATTACCCTCTTCCTTGGAATATACACACACACGCACACACACATACACACACACACCTCATACATTTTTTTGTGCTTCTTTTTTGTCCCCCCCCCCCCATCCCTTATTTTTCTCGTCACCTGTTCTTATGATAAAAATTGGAAATTTTCGTTCAAACGATAACATTCTGTTCCATCTATTCTTTCTTCGTTTTTCTTTTCTCTTATTGTTTCTTTCTTTGTTTTCCTTCTAATATTATATTCGAAGAATATCGTCTTTATATCTCGTATTCTAGGAAATTAACGAATCACACGTGCATCTGTCGTATATTACGTATAGACGGTTTCCATCTAACGTGTACATACGCGTTTATTTTTTGATTGCGCGATATTCCAATTGGATCGAATGTGAATTTAACGAAGGTTTTTAGGAGTAAATTGAGATCCAGTTTTTTTTTTTTTTATATTAATTAGCAAATCACACACGGATGTGCGTTATATATACCTAATCCAAATAGTACCGATATAACTAAATATATATATAATGGGTTTTATAAATGGATGCGAATAATAACAAAATTGAGTTTCTCTAAAAACAAAACAGACGTCGTTTTATAATATATATTATATAAATGATCAAACGAAGAATTAGCAAAGGTCGTAAGAAATTATTTTAATTAATTTGAATATCACGAATCGCATAGACCAATAAGACATTAGATATCTGTGATAAACGTACGTATTATCAAGCGTAGATTTAGGGAAAATGATGATTTTCGTTTTATTTTTTTTTCTTGTTTTACGCGTTATTCCATAAGTATTAAAGTCAATTCCTCTTACCGCCTATCCTAAGCAAATTATCTTTTCCTAAACACATGAAATGCGTCGTACGTAACCGCAGCGTATACGAATACATTGTTATTGTTATATTAGCGGTTAAGACTAAGATGAAAGAGAAATGTCTCGTAAATTTGTCCAATTCCAGGACGACTTTGTCGAAAGGACACAACCGACGGCATCGTCGGTGTTCCGTTTATCTTGAAACGATCTCTTCTTTTCACTCTCGCTCTACGAAGTAGTCTTTGAGGGTTTCTTTTTTTTCTTTCTTTCTTTTATGCGACATAAACCGAGAACGACGATGGTGATTATGGCGATGGTGGTGGTAGCAGCAGCAAAGAGGAAGAAGAAACGATGTCGCTTGACCTTTCGAGGGCCAATTCTTTTACGTTCGTTTTCTACGAGAC
This sequence comes from Dolichovespula media, assembly GCA_911387685.1. Taxonomy (NCBI): domain Eukaryota; kingdom Metazoa; phylum Arthropoda; class Insecta; order Hymenoptera; family Vespidae; genus Dolichovespula; species Dolichovespula media. The sequence goes on from OU426859.1 coordinate 3,456,105, forward strand.
CCTTAAGGCGGTGTAAGTGAAAAGATGAAAGAATATTGGCGCGAGATAAGGGCGTCGACCGTTTCATACGCAACCCTTAAACTCGCGAAAAACTCTTTTACGGCCGGCGCCGTCACGGGCCGTCGCGCGCGATTCGAACTTTTAAGTCGAAAATGGAAAAGAGTAAAAGGGACCACCGGTTCTTACGTTACTTACGAATACGCATTTAAGTATATCCTTCAACTTATACGGCGAATTAAATTTTTGTTATCGCATAAAAAGGTAAGATTACATTCAAATACTTATCGATTTAATCCTCCGCCCCTCCCCCCTTTGTTCCGTATATCCATAGACGAAAATTATATTATTTACAAGTCGTAGAATTATTATTGTGCTGGGTGAACAACTCGTACTTAGAAAAAAAAAAATAAAAACGTGAAAAATTTCGGATACGAAGTAACAACATTAATTGTTGTAACATTAAAGTGTAAAGTTACACGCGACGTTTATACAAGGTTAATGTAAGTTCGAACGCGTGCGGTTATAAAGCTTTTCTTTCTTTTTTTTTTTTTATTTTTTTATTTTATTTAATCGATTTCGTACTTTCTAATTAATAGAAAATATTTACTTATTTTCCGTTCGAATGATTGGGGTCGCTTGATAACCGGGATAAATTTGTCTTTTTCTTCTTTTTTTTTTTTTTTTCCTTGAAAATTTGTCATACGAAATAAATCGTTCGGCGAATAGGTCGAATGATTTTAAGAAATTATATCGTGGAGTACAAAATTGACGAACGATGTCCATTGATTTGTAAAATTGGTCGACAATGAAATTCTCGTTGATGAATTCAGGGCTTGAATCCAAGGGCACAAAGAAACGTATTTTTCAAAATTATTTAGCATAAAACTCGGTCGTAACCGCGAAACGTTCCTCTTTTTCTCGACAATGAGAAAATGTATCCGCGGTCATTAAGGATACGCTAATATGTTTACACAGCATAGTCGTTTCATGCTCGGTCATCAATCAAGAGGCGTCGGTCTCTCTCACCGTAGGTGCCGCGTGCATCAGGGTCCACTGCCAGAAGCTACCACTCAAATTCTAGAAGAGAAGTGATATAAGTACCAACACTAACAAGTTTTTTTATCTTTCATATTTTTCACTTTCTCTCATTTATTTGTATATATATATAAATAATAATAATAATAATAATAATAATAATAATAATAATAATAATAATAATAATAATAATAATAATAATACGTTAAATAATTCGTGAAAAGAAGGGTACATTCGATCCGTTTCAATCGCATCGTTAATCGATCGCGAATATACTCGTTTCTGACAAACACATGATGTACATCTTATGTAATTATTAAAGTATACGATTGTCCAAGTAATTATTCAAGAAGATATCTTTTTGTTTACGTCCTTAATAGTGTTTTATTTGATTCTTACACATCAACAACCATTATTCGGAATTTTCTCAATAATCCGATAACGATGATTTTAACTTAACTCTGAACGTGATCGGTGAACAATGCGTGTAAAAAAAAAAAAAAAACAAAAAAAAAAAGATAAACCTCGCAAGGGGAAAATTCGATGGGAGGATAAAAAAAAAGAGTGAACCAGTCCGAGTTATATCGAAACTCGTTGTATTTTTGCTTCTTTTTTTTCTTTTTTTTTTGTTGGACAAAAAGTAGACTAGTACATATGTATACCTACGCAAAGGAAAGGCGCTATTTCTTCGTTTTTTTTTTTTTGTTTGTTTTCGGAGCGAATATCGAACGATAACGCATCGAAATTCTTTCGCATCGTATGTGAAAGTAATTTCTCTCTAAACCTAAAAGTACAATGGCACGATACTCATGGGATAATTTATTAAGGCACTTAACGGTCCCGCACTCTCATGGGTTGTCACGGAGCGTTTACATTCCCGTCTTGGCTCAAGAGAGAAAGAGAGAGAGAGAGAGAGAGAGAGAGAGAGAGAGAGAGAGAGAGAGAGAGAGAGAGCGTTTTAGGCTCGTTCGGCATTTGAGATACCTCGTATAAATAGACGCACTTTGCTCCTACAAAAGGCACTTTCCTTCTTGGACGACGTTACGTCGAACCTACGAATCGAAATGGCTAACGTTTTAATACAAATCCCAAGATACATATACATATATATATATATATATATATATATATATATGACGTATACACATATAAATATATATCATCGAGATAATATCAAATCTTTCGTAACTGATTCGTTATTGGAGAAGAAAAAAAAAATATATATATATATATATCTAACGTTTAATATAAATAAGATAAAATCTCTAGAAAATACATATTATGTTTGTATATCTATGATATAGCCTGGCAAATCTCTTAACATTATATGTGTACGTTGTTTTAATCGCTTTGGTTTAGACACGTATCGTCGACTCTATCACGTTTTATGTATATACATAGATAGATAGATAGATAGATAGATAGATAGATAGATAGATAGATAGATAGATAGATGGATAAATAGATAGATATATAGTTACGATTATAGAGGATTATCGTGGTCCGTAAAGAGAGGTACCAGGATGATTGTGATGTGGATGAGGATGAGGATGAGGATGAGGATGAGGATAATGAAGGGAGTTGACGTGAGGGTTGGATGATTGTCCGTGATGATGGGGGTGTGGTGGCGGCGGGGGTGGCGGTGGTGGTGGATAAGTCGACCAAGGTCCTGGGTTAGGGGTCGCGTAAAACTGATGATGGTGTTCCTGACCTGGCAAACCGGGTATTTGCATTCCCTGAGATATTATTGCGTTCGGATATCCGCTCGCGGTAAGGACGTTCGCGTTTGCGTTTACGTTTACGTTGCTCGTGCCGCTTGGTGCCGATCTTTTCGCGGGATTTTGTATCGCCGTTGAAACCGCCACGGTTTCGCAATCGTCCGACTCGCAGTCGCGGAAACCCTTCGCGAAGGGATTGCTGGCTATCTTCAATTGGGTTATACGATGATTCTGATAGGCCGTCACCGCGGTGAATCTCGTCTCGGGGAAGGAAAATGTCTTGAAGTTTTCCGTCCTTGGATCCGGCGCCGAACCCGGTGGCGAGGGTGCTACCACCACGTGACATCTTGGTTGATATCGGTGCATCGAATTCAAGATGATCTGAAAGAGTAGAGTCAAAGAAAGAAAGAAATAAAGAAAAGAAAAGAAAAGAAACGGTTTCACGTTAAATCGTTTTCGACGAACGTCGATCTCGGTTAAAAAGGGAAGAAAGAAAGAAAGAAAGAAAGAAAGAGAAAGAGAAAGAGAGAGAGAGAGAGAGAGAGAGAGAGGGAGAAAGGGAATGAGAATGAGAATGAGAATGAGATATTGGTAGAGGGACGAGGGGTAGGAGAGAGAAAGAGAGGGGAAACAAGGAAAGAAAAGTGAACGCAGGAGCACACGTGAGGGAAGGAAGAAGAGTAGAAGGAAGAAGCACCACAGGGGGGCGGTCACAATGTTTGACAGGCAGAAGAGAGTCGGTGACTAATTAGAGTAAAAACTAACCCCCGACCCAACGGCAATACGACACCCTTCTTCTTCATCTTCGTCTTCGTCTTCGTCTTCGTCCTTTCCTATGCGTTACACGCTAATGTGCATATGCCTCTTGACGAAGAGAACACGATCGAGAGAGAGAGAGAGAGAGAGAGAGAGAGAGGCAAATAGATAGATAGAGAGAGAAAGAGAGAGAGAGAGAGAGAGAGAGAGAGAGATAGCACGTGTGTCGCGCCGCTCGCTAAACAAGAAAAAGAAAAAGAAGAAGAAGAAGAAGAAGAGAAAGCCAAGAAGAGAGGCTTCGCCTTGCGCCCGGTGGAAAATGCGTGTGGCCCGAAACAAGCAATCGAATCTCTACCCTCCTCCTCCTCCTCCTCCTCCTCCTTTTCTCTTCTCTTCTTCTACTCTCTTGTATTCTCTTGTCTCTTACTTTTCGTTTCTCTTTTACCCAGACTTTACGTCCGTGTACGCCCCTTTTCCCCCCTCCACCCCCTCCCCTTCCCTCTTTCTCTTTCTTTTTTATGTTTCTTCTTCTTCTTCTTCTCCTTTCTTTTTTTTCTTCTCTTTGCTTTCCTTTTTCTTTTTCCTGCCTTTTTCGACCAACGTCTCTAACCGTACTACCGTCAAACCTTGTTCTTCTTCCTCTTTGAGTAAATCTATGGCCACGTAAAGGATAAAAATAAAAAATGAAATAAAAAAGAGAGACGAAGAGGGACAGAGAGAAAGAGAGAGAGAGAGAGAGAGAGAGAGAGAGAATGTGTGTGTGTGTGTTTAAAGGAAAGAAAAAGGAAGAAAGAAGGAGAAAAGTCGAGCACGGAGAACGGCATGCGATCCGGAAAGGTTCCCTATTCGATAGGATACGTCAATTAAGAGAAACTCCCATCCTCGAACATTCTTTAGTAACCACCTCCTTTAAGATTTTTTCTACGGACCTTTAACACATTTTTCCGTAAGCAATTAAAAGAACAAACTGGCCTGTTTGTTTCTAATCTGACTCTTTTTGCTTTCTTTCTCTCTCTCTCTCTCTCTCTCTCTCTTTCTCTCTCTCTCTCTCTCTCACTCTCTCTGTGTGTCTCTCTTTCTCTGTCTCTTTATCTGTCTCTCTTTCTCTGTCTCTCTGTCCGTCTCTCTTTCTCTCTCTCTCTCTCTCTCTCTCTCTCTCTCTCTCTCTCTATGTTCCCCTTTTTGGTGTCAAAGGTCTTCTTACACGGCGAGCAATAAATTCTCGAATGGAACGCGAGCAGAGGGCGCGAGACTCTGCTCTCTTTCAAGGATTCCGTGACCGTCGAAAAATAGAGGGACGTTCCAAGTAGAAAGGCGTGTCCACGTTCGTTTCGAAAATGTATCTTATCGAACGTCGATCGTCCGTATTTCGAAGCAATTCTATCAGTAAAAGCAAAAACCAAAGTAATACGAGCCGCGGAAAAATCAACGAATACATCTCTCTCTCTCTCTCTCTCTCTCTCTCTCTCTATCTTTCTTTTTTATTATTATTTTCTTCTGATCGATCGATCGATTTGATTTCGACTTATCACACGCGGCACATAAACAATGTAAATAGATATCTATATACTTTTTGATAACATTTGCAATAACGATACTACTAACGGTCGTGTACCTTTCGAATGAATCGATACGTCCAGTTTTAAAAGTGATGACTCGATCCGATCGATTGATTTGGCACGACAGATAGGTCCAGATTATTTTTGGCCGTACAATTCTAAATACGCATGTCGGTTACGTTGCCTACGATTGTGAGAAAAAAAGAATCGACTTTTAAACTGTGTTCCGAGCATCGACCCCTTTTTTCTTTGCTTTATTTATTTATTTTTTTCCTTTCCTTTCCTCCTTTCTTCCATCTGTCGTCGACTACGAGTTCGTAAATTTGCGATTTTTCATGTAAATCGATGATTATACGTGAGCAGTTGTTGAAAGAAATAAGATTTATGGTTATAATCAATTTCTTTTTGTTCTCTATCTCTCTCTTTCTCTCTCTCTCTCTCTCTCTCTCTCTCTCTCTCTTTCTCTTTCTCTCTTCTCTCGAAAAAAAACGTCTCTAAGTTTACCTTAATACCAAGTGTATTGTTTGTAGCTGAGATTTATGATGAATTTGAATTAGAACAGATACTGTTAAAAGCTTATAATTTACGTATAATCCTTTTATACACACACACACACACACACACAAACACATATATATTTTCCTCTATTCTTTTCGAATCACGGTATATACACGTACGTGTATACATTTACGTATATGAAACGTACGTATATGAAATTTTAGTAAATTCATTTCTAATATAAAACATTTTTCAAACCTTACGTACTCCCGTTAATTCTTTCGTATATTCGACCTATTTTTCCCATACTTTCTCGTCTCTTTTCGTTTACTTTAACATGTGTTTAGATTATATTCCAAGCGCACGATAACTCCATGCCATAGTGGCGACAGGAAGAGAAAGGAGATCGATTTGAGACTACAGGAAGATCGACGTCGATCCTGGATTATATCACGTTTGATGAATCTCGCTAAATCTCACAGGATAAATGACGTGTTCCGTATTATACGATTGCAATTATGTCCGTTGATTAGATTCACAATCATCTTCGAATGAACTCCGTAACGATCTTCTATCCTGATTTTTGAATACTCGCTTTACATAAAAAAAAAAAAAAAAAATTTCTGAAATAATTACAATTCCGAAATATATACCGCGGAACAACGAATAATTTATGACGATATTAAGGATCACTTCGAATTGGCACAACTCGCTTTAAGATTTTGACGATATTTATAGAATTCATAATGGTTGAAGTGATCCAGAAAATACATATATGTACGTGTATGTAAATATATATATATATATATATATATATATATATATATATATACACATATATATAATATATACACATATCCCGTTTGTTAATTTTCTTTCTTCTTTTTTCTCTCTTTTCTTTTTTTCTTCTTCTATCGATTATTTTATATGTTTTGACGTACGAAGACGTAGAGGAAGAAGAAGGTGAAGGTAAATCAAAGAGGGAAAAAAAATGGTGTAGCAACGACTCGAAGAAGATTATTTTATAGATCGATGATAATAGATCGTAATTTGATTCTGTACGTGAGGAAAAGGCAACGACGACGGAGGAATGTTAAACTTTCGGGGAACGGGGGAAAAGAAAAACAATACAAAAAAAAAAATGAAGAAAACAAGAAAAATAAACGAGAATTGCCGAAGTAACGCATCTTTCTCGCGAAAAGAGTGTTATGGTTGGTGGCTCCTTGGGTGACTTATAATTTCTGGTTAAACGGCACGGTCTCGTATCTCAGGTCAATTAAAGCGAACTCGTCCGAAACGACAAACACGTGGAAGGAAAGAGAAGAAACGTTGTCGCCGTCGGGATCGTCATCGAAAACACGATGCATTTTTCACTCTACTTTATTACTAGGGTACTTTAAAAGAAGCGTCTCCTTAAGACCGAGAAAGAAACAGAGACAGAGAGAGAAAGAGAGAGAGAGAGAGAGAGAGAGAGAGAGAGAGAGAGAGAGCGAGCGAGAGAAAGAAAGAGAGATAAATAGTTTTAACGAGGACTGGAAAAGATACGAAAATTGTAAGAAAAAAGGATTGGGTATTTGAAGAGGATACAAGTGAGTAGACGATTTTGAATAAACGAGCTGACGATGATAAATTTTTATCGTGGACTTACGTGGCCGTTGTCATCGAGTTGATTATTAGTTAGCTTTAATTTGTCGAAGGAGACCGGTTGCTTCATCCAATGGGCTCCGCTGGCAGGACTGTCAGGATGCATGTGAATCCTCGGCGGTGATACCGGATCGGCCCTACCGGCTACTACCCAGGCGCTGCTGTGAAATGCGTATCTGTATCTCTTGTCATCGCACGGTACAAAATCCATCACCAGTAGGTACTCCGTATTTGGATCCAAACCGAAGAGTCGACACTGAAAATTTTCGTCACTCCTAACCGTCATTTCCTTCGCCATTTTCTTTTTGGTGATTTGTTGTTGTTGTTATTGCTGTTGTTGTTGTCTTTCTATTTTTTTTTCTTTTTCTTTTGTTCTTCTCAGTTCTTCGAAGGGATATATTTGGGGAGGGAGGTAGGGAGAGCGATAGGGATAGGGGTTTAAAGGTACGAGGGTAAATTTTCATTGGATTTTGTAAATCTCTCACCTGAAATGTCGGAAACATTCTTCTTCCGGCTTTGGTGACGATCATTTCCGTTCCCAATTGATGAAATTCCTCCCAAAGTGGTTTAGCTTCGAGCCCAGCCCCGGCTCCGGCGAGTGCCGGATGAAGTGGTCTCTTTGACGAACCAACAATTTCTTCGGCGCCCTCGTCGCTTCTACGTCGATGATGATTGTGATGATGATGATGATGATTATGATGATGATTATTGTGATGATTGTGATGATGATTATTATTATTATTATTATTATTATTACTATTGTTATTATTATTATTGTTATGATGATGGTGATGATGATTATTGTGATGATCGCCGTGATGTCGATTGTTATTGTTCCTGTCGTTTCTAACGTCGGCGGTGGTAGAGTTGGACGACGAGGAAGACGAAGACGAGGACGACGACGACGACGACGACGACGAAGACGTTGCTACCACGGCTACTGCCGGCGGATTCGAAGCGTGCGACGCCAAAGAAGACGGCTTACTTAAATTCGGACTTCGGGATCGTTTTACTCTTCCAGCGCTTTGCAGGCACGCTAAGATAAACGGGACAAATTTTTTAACGTATTTGTTTCAACCGATTCGACATAGAAACAGAAAGAGAGAGAGAGAGAGAGAGAGAGAGAGAGAGAGAGAGAGAGAGAGAGAGTGAGTGATAGACAGATGGAGAAAGAAACATATATATGTATATGTACGTTTAAAGAATTTCATCGTCCAACGTGTCGCGTGTGAAATTATTAAGGATAAAGGTGAACGCATTTCGAACGTGTGAACTTGATCATAACGTGAAAAATATGGAACGTAAGTATATAGAGAATGACGTATCAATACCGTACTACGTGTCTAATTAGTCGAAGATAAAGGGGAAGTTTAATTAAGCACCGATTCCCTAACGAGATCTCACCTTCCATTTGTTGCATCGGCGATGGTACCATAGATAATTGTTGATGATGTTGCTGTTGCGTCGGCCATTGTTGTTGGTAACAGCAATCGGCACCACCGATATCTCGTCGTTCTTCTTGCTGCTCTTGCATAATTATCTTATACTCGAAGGACACATCGAACAAATCACGATATTTTTGAACTTTAAGATATATATATATATATATATATATATATCTTTGCGAAACACTTTTCCTTTACTTTTTCTATTTTTTATATGTATGTATCTACGTGTTATACCCTCGATCGATCGATCGATCGATCTACGATATGCGCGTAACACTTTAAAACGATCACACTTCGAATCGATTCGACATGATTCTTCCGGATATTGACACGACGACAACTCTTATTCCTTTTCTTTTTCTCTTTTTCTTTTTGTATCTCTTTAATGTTTACATCTGCGAAGACACGGGAGAATTAAAAAGAAGCGGAGGAATAGGATGGCGATGTAGACGACGACAACGAAGAAGATGATGATGATGATGATGATGATGATGATG
>OU426859.1:3467759-3500259 GCA_911387685.1 Dolichovespula media
CTACGAAAAAAATTATACTCGAATTTCATTTCATGTATCTCGCATGTATTTTTTTTGTTTTTTTTTTCCTTTTTTTTTATATATATATATAAAGACTTTATATATATATACATATATATATATGTGTATATATATATAAAGACGTTTATTACGCAAATCCATTATTGATTTATACCAATCTGTTTTCGTGAAGTTTGTGCGAGCGTTCTTTTTATTTTCTTTCAGATTAAACGTTGAGCTTCGATTATAATAATATTACTTTGTACAAGATTCGTATGGACGTATTACAGTCGATAGTTAACGATCATAGGCAGTCACTAATGATATATTATCGCGCTTACATATTGTATATTTATTATTTTGCTAGAATAAAATTGCCGGATATATATTTATTTTTTTTGTTTCTTTTTTTCTTTTTTTCTTTGTTGGTCGTATCGCGTTATTATAAATGAAATTTAAGCGAAACAAAATAATATATATATATATATATATATATATATATATATGTACGTATATATAATTTGACATTACAGTTTTGACAGAACTATATAAAAGCTGCAAGAGTGCTAAATATTACAGTCCAGAGATCGTTTTATCGAACGAGTGATAGCTATTATTATTATTATTATATTATTATTATTATTAGTATTATCAATATCATTATTATTATTATTAATATTATTATTATAAGATCTACGTCATTTTAATCAAATTTTTCGTCCTTTATTCGTGGTGTTTATTACTTTTGTTTCTTTTTCTTACCTCCTTGTCACAATTCGTGCCTTTTCTTATGACATATATATATATATTTTTAGTTGTTGTTTTTGTTGTTTGTTATTCCATATTTAAGTCGACCGTGCATACGTACACACAGAAATCAATTTCCGATCGATAGATTCTACCTTATCGTAACTGAATTACTTTCATCATTTTTTTCTTTCTTTCTTTCTTTTTTTGTTTTTTTTTTGTTTTTTTTTTAATCTCTTGCAAATAACGAGCAACGCCTCTCCGGATTATACCTACCATTTTGTTAAGTAGTCATCGCTTTTTTTTCTTTTTTTCTTTTCTTTTGTATGGACTCCGTATGTTTCACAATGAATTAATAGCAACTCGCATTTTTATAAGAATTCCAAATGTCGAAAAAAACAAAAAAAAAAAAAAACAAAAAAAAGACCGGACATGGGGAACGGCAGATAGATCCTAAGTTTTTTGCGTCCAAAAATCCATTCTAATAATTTCACTTCTTCTTATTTTTGTTGTTTGCACCTCGTGGAGGTGTCACTGGTCGTCCTGCATTCAGACCGCCATAAGTGAATTTCCTTTTATCGGCTGGCTTTAAAATTTGGAAACTGCACATGAGAGTTTCGTCCACCGACATCATGGCACCGGCATTATCAAATTCGCCACAGTAATTTGGAGCCGAAAATAATGTTACCAATTGTCGCTTTGCAAAAAATTCATAGCCATCTTCTACTACCTGTAATTTTAATGAAACCCAATTAGATTGATCCATAGGCCAATTAAGACATCGAAAATATCGAATGAGAATAATGGGGATGAGGGAGGGGAATGAATAGATTTACCTGATGTGCACGGCATATCAGATCAAAATCGTGTTTATGTAAAAACTTAGCGACTATTTCCGCGCCAAACGTGAAAGATACGCCACGATCATTCTCGCCCCAACCCATAGTATCTTTATCTGGATCGGACCATAATAAATCGCAAAGCAGTCCTTGATCCGGCACATCCGTTGGCCGCATGATACGTCTGATCTGTTCCATGCTTTGAAGATCCGGACTCAAGCCACCATGACAACAAAATATTTTCTCATCGACAATAGCGGCGACAGGTAAACAATTGAAGCAATCCGTAAAAGTTTTCCACAACTTAATGTTGTATCGGCGTTTACCTGAAATATTTATCGATACGTAATTAATAAATTTAATAAATTTAAAAAAGCAACACCTTTACACAAATAGCGTGATCTTTTTTTTTAAGGTTATAGGAGAAAAAAGAAAAAAAAAGATAGAGTTAATCTTTTCTTACTTTCACATATATATATTGTAAGTAATGAAAAGATAGATGTATAGAATATGAATTGTCTTGATTGGCGAAAGAAAAAAAAATGAATTATTGAATATTGTGATTTTTACCAAATACTCACATTCGTCATAAAATCCATATATCCTGTTAATAGAAGCACATTCATGGTTACCTCTGAGTAAGAAAAAGTTTTCAGGGTACTTGATCTTATAGGCAAGAAGAAGACAAATGGTTTCTAAAGATTGTTTTCCTCGATCAACGTAATCTCCTAAGAAGAGATAATTGCTTTCCGGTGGAAATCCGCCATATTCAAAAAGTCGCAATAAGTCGTAATATTGACCATGAATATCACCTTAAAAAGAAAATCGTTAGTTCAGCTTTAATAAAATAGATTAATAACCAGCTAGGTTCTCTAATGATGCCATACATTTTGTAATAACTTACCACATATTTTAAGCGGTGCTTCAAGCTCTAGCAAAATAGGCTGTGACAGAAAAATTTCACGGGACTTGAGACAAAGTCCCCGAATTTCTCCTTCGGACAATTGTACATTTTTTCCTGGTCTAGCACCTCGTACTAACAAAATGAAATATCACAATATATATATATATATGTATAGATACTTTGCTATAGCGATAGATATGTAAAGATATATATATATGTATATATATATGTATACATGTACGTATGACGTATGTGTTTTTATATATATATTATCTTGTTTTTCAAATATAAATGATAAGAGAGGTAGCAAGAAAAAAAAAATGAAATAACAAGCAAGGTCAAGAGCATACGACGTCGTTGGAAAATCTTGGACTTTATGGTTCAAATTTAATACATCATATATGTACTCTCGTCTTTTTCATTTAAGTCATAGAGACAGGCAAGATACGCACGCGCGTATACGCAGAAGCTAACGTAGGCACGCACCCTTGATCGAATATTTGCATGAATCAGCATGAGCTCTTAATATAGCTAATAGGTAGAATCTATAATAAACAACATTGATGACGACATCGGTGATATTCATGCAATGAATATTTTTACTGTCGCAAAAAAAAAAGAGTGAGAGAGAAAGAGAGAGAAAGAGAGAGAAAGAGAGAGAAAGAGAGAGAAATAGAGAAATCATGAATTTTGGAGTAGAACCAAGGATAATGGGCCTCGCCCAAAAGTCCCGATGATTCGAATACGGTTGTCAACCTCATTTTTATGTAAACAAACTATCGATAATAATCTACATTTTTCTCTTTCCTTTCTCCATCTCCATCTCTATCTCTTTCTCTCTTTTTCTCCCTTTCTCTCTCTCTCTCTCTCTCTCTCTCTCTCTCTCTCTCTCTCACGTACAACATACACACATACGCATACACACTCGATTTCTTTAATACGATCGGTCGTGTTTAGATTACATTGCGTAATCGGTATAAGGAAAGGTTCGAGAGAGAAAAAAAAAGAGAAATTAGATGCGTATGCCGAAGGATAAAAATATGGATAACAATAAGACGAAGTAAAGAAAGATGTTCGATGATTTTAACGATGGTGAAAAGTCGTGAAAGGGCGACGCGCGGCTTACTCTTTACTTCGTTTCATACCCCCTCCTCCCTCTTAAGGACGACGACGATCGAGCAGAGAGCTTTACCTTCTAACAATCGACCTATGATGCTGTCAATGTTTAACTTGTCGGTCTCAGCCATCGGACCGGAGTTTCGTGCGCGTACCGGGCTTCACACGGAGCACCTTGATACGAGGATGACCCCTGATTCTTCTGGATTTTAATCCGCCTAACACAATGCACTTTATCGTCTTCGCGGTTTTCGACAAGGTACCCGCAATGGCCGCCCGGACAACCGCGCACTCCACTCCCTTCAGTTCTCTTTCTCCTTCTTTCTCTCTCTCCTTCTCCCTCTCTCTCTTTCTCTCTCTCTCTTTCTATCTCTAACTCTCTCTCTCTCTCTCTCTCACTCTCCCTTCTCCTTCTCCTTCTCTGCCGCCAAGCTCTTTCCCCCACCACCACCACCGCCACTTCGTACAACTCCGAGCCAACGGTTCTACCGCCACAACTGGCAGCAACCTTTTTTTTTTTCGTTATGCGCGTTCGAAGCACGCGATTCATTTCAAACAAACTTTGGACTTTCTCCGCTCGCGATCCAGATCTCTCCACGAATCACACATGTACGCTTGGACTTACGTTATATCCCTGTTGGTTCGCATTCGATTCGATCAAACGAAACGCTTATGACTCTAAGCGTATTGTTGGGAAATATTCTTTCGTTGGATAGGTTATTTTTCAACGACGAACGTTAGATATTTTCGTTTGATAAAAATCTCGTACGTTGATTTTTGTTTCTCGACAATGATCATCATTTCTTTACGGACCAATCGGATTGCACTATTTTGTCCCGACTTAACGCTGATTGGTCAATTTTAAATGTGATAACTTGTAAAGCCGTCGTATCCAAACAGCAAGCGACTTTCACAATTCTCCTCGAACGTTATTCGATCAAATCTTAATTTCTAAAAGAATGTCGCCGTACTTTAAAACAGTTGACGATAACATGAAAAACTTTCGCGCATACGAAGTTATTTTCACTTGAATGAAGGTAGGAAAAGAATAATCGAAAAATTGAGAAATTGCTTGTTACGTGATATTGATAAACGGATTTTGTAATCAATCGAGTTGAAATTTTTTTTTTCGTTTTGCGATTCGTCGTGTTGGAAATATCGGCGTTAAGTGGTGTGGCAATTATTCTCACCGATTCTATTATTCTGCGTTAGAAAAATATGCCAGAAAACGTGGTAATTATTTCATATCTTTTATAGATTTCGTTTAAAATTTTATTTGACAAAAAATCGAGGGCTTTTTGTTATTACAATTGTTTTTTTTTATCTTAGAGGCTATATTTTATTTTTTATTTTACAATAACAATTTATTATTTTACAATTACAATTTATTTAACAATAACAATAATAATAATAATTAATAATAATAATAATTATAACAATAATAATAATAATATTATTATTATTAATAATAATTATGATAATAATAATAAGATATATCATATAAAAGTGCTTATACGTTCCCTCAGACTTTATTTTCTAGTTAGCTTAAACAAATTAAATAATTAAAGTTTATATTTAAAAAATAAAGTCGAATGTAGTTATATAACGAATATATATTTCACAAATTGTTTACAAATAATAATGTATCATTCGTAATACAGTTGAATGGGGATCATGTGGATGTAAAGGGTACAAATTGTGAAGTTCAAGATAATGATGATGTTAATACAGAAAACGATGTACATTTTGAACCGATTATAACTTTACCTCTAATAGAGGTTTCCAATAATGAAGAAGATGAAGTTGAGATGATTAAATTGTAAGATTAAATTTGTAGGAAGAGGAATCTATCATATATTTAAAGTATATTGGAAAAGAAATAGATTTGGTAGAATAATTATTGTAATTACAGAAGAGCTAAACTATATCGTTATGACTCTACAAGTAGTCCACCAGAATGGAAAGAACGTGGTACCGGAGAAGTAAAACTTTTAAGACATAAGACCAAAAATACGGTCAGGGTAGTAATGCGCAGAGACAAGACATTGAAAATATGTGCTAATCATTTTGTAACTCCTTGGATGGAATTGAAACCAAATTGTGGCAGCGACAGGGCTTGGGTTTGGAGTGTTCTTGCTGATTTTGCAGACGAACAACTTAAACAAGAATTACTTGCAATACGTTTTGCTAATGCTGAAAGTAAGAATTTCTTTGATTTATTCCATATATTTTCTATATTAATATTTTTTACTTCTTTATTGCGTATGTGCGTTAAGGTAACATGACATATGTTTAGTTAGATCTACCTAATAGCATTGTTAAGAGGATAACTTATTTGTTATCATATTTAATGGATGTATTGTTTTCTTTTGTTTGTTTTTTTTATTTTTTTTTATTTTTTTTTTATCTAAGATGCATCATTATGGAAAGATGCCTTTGAAAAGGCAAAAGCTGTAGTGGGATCTGAATGTGAAATTTATGCTGGTAAAAGCAATCCAGAAGTTAAGCAAGTCGATAGTGATAGTGAATCCTGCAGTGATGTAAGCTACAGTGAGAGTACTGATAATGAAGAACCAACAAACAAAGTTTGCAAAGAGGTTTCTAAAGATAAAGTGGAAAACGTAAAAATTATAGAAAATACGGAGGAAGTAACCAAAGGACTTGAAAGCTTAGAAGTGCATGATAATTCGAAAAATTAATAAACACATATAAAAATAATGAACTTTCAATAGTGCAAGGGAAAAGTGAAGTTAATAACCATGGCACATTCCAAGCAATATGCAATAATTATATACACATGTACGTACATATATATGTACATGCGTGTATTAAAATAATACGCTACCAATGCTTAAAAGATTTACAGAAATGGTTTTATAGACAAATTTTTAGCAACGTCATTCAAAACAAACTAAAGTATATTTTTACTTTATTAATAAGGCGTTGTTTATACGAATGTTATATGGTGCGATTTTTTTTTTAATCGAGAGTAAAAGAAAGTGCGATAGCATTTGTACTAAAAAATGTTTATCAATTCAAAATTTTTCGACCTGAATAAATGTGAAAATTACATCAATTTATAAACTTCGCATTTACATATAATAGGAATGAAATTTTATTTTGTAAAAGTCCTTTATTGAGAGTTATTTTATGTATTACTATTTTTATTGTAATTTGACCATAACATTAAAGTTAATAAGTATGTGGGAATAATGACGGCAGTAAGAAATGAATTGTAAAATTATAATTGAGTAAATTACTCGTTATTTTGGAGATTGTTTTCATTTAATAGTATTTGTTTTGATCTCCTTTGCTTCATTAACAAATTTATAAAATATACGTATGTAATTTACTTTGAGTCAAGCAATTAATTATGGACGAAATCAGCTTTAACGAAATAAAAACTATAAAAAAGAAAAGAAAAACAAGGCAAACTTTAATATCCTAATATTTTTTTTTATATCTTGGAGAGATTCATAATGTTTACAAATTTTTTCACAGCTCATCCCTGTGCGTAAACGATTGCAAAATGTTTCTCCTTTCTTCCATTGTACGTTTCTTCTCGTCTGACAATTTTCCTTTTAGAAGGCCTTCAAGTCGCGTTTGTTCTGTTTGAACAAATATGTCTCCCCGTTCCAATATTCTTTCCATAGTTTTAACGTACACTTTCGCAGCTGCACGTTGAGTTTCTGGTAATATTCCCTCAAAGACTTTAGCTTTGAGTAAAATTTCCTAGGAATGGGGAGAGGGGGATAATAGATAATAGATTCGTTTTGCAACGAGAAACAGTTTCGACGGATTTAACATTATCTCTTTCAATTAGCTAGTCTTACCTGTCTATCGTTCTCTACACTGGTTTTAAATTCCTCAGCAAGTCTATCCAATTGCTCTACGCAACCTGGTAATCCAAGATAAACGCCTGACTTTGATTTGACGAATCGTTTGATATTATCCGCAGTAAAGTCATCATCCTTATCCGCGATAAATCTGATAGGTTCAGTTTTTCCTTGTAAAAACAATAATACAACTGGAAAATCTTCCTTCTTAACGTTATAACGCTTAGCCAAGTCAGCATTATCCTTGTTGCCAAAATCTTTAACGCCAACTTCAGCAACCAAAAGATCTTGAGACTCTTTGGTAGATGCTGCTATCTTTCCAAATTGTACATGTTTCTCTCCGTAAGGAAATGCTACATCGAATTTGACAACCGACGCCTTGAACTTGGCTATCACCTGTAATCATTAATAAAAATATGAAGAGAATCAAATATGAAATATGTACTATAATAAGAGCGTAATAGTTATCCGTTCATAGCATAAAATAATATTTCATTCGTATGCACGTTTGTCGTATCAAAATATTTTTATCATGGATAATAAACATTTGCATTATAATTTGAGATATTAATTATCTTTGTGACTTAATACAACTTGCAAGGGATAGAAAGAAAGAAGGATCAAAGGTGACGAATGTGTGTTGTATGTTTTTACGTATTTTACGTATTAAATTTTACGTATAAAAAAAGAAGATCGTATAAAATATATGACGCTATATGACATACATACATATATATATATATATATATATATATATATATATACATCATACAATATAAATATATATATCTATATATATACATTGTAATAGGTAACAATAGCAACGGCTGAAATAATGAAAACACAAATGATAAAAACAAAACAAAAAATAACATAAGAAGAGGAATTCGTAAAAAAGAACTTAGATATCGGTGAAAAAAATAAAGTAAAAAAATTAAATCTGTACCTTATCGAAGGAATAAGAATCCAAAGGGACGCAACCTTTGCAATCCTCGGCGATAGTAATGCTCGATCCAATGATCGTGCCGATGAATATGATCAACGGTATTAACATCTTATTATCGAAGAACTACCGATCAATTCGATTAGATAAAATGAAAGGAAGAAACAAAAAAGAAAAGTAACAAAGAGAGAGAGAGAGAGAAACTAAGTCACGTAGTATAAAAATAGAGAACTTCGACGACGAAAAAAAATCGTATCGTTTAACTTCGCCTCTTCGAATATACGATTGTCATCAGCGATTTTAAAGATTCATTAAACAAATTCACAAATTAACTTGGATCGGTTTTATTTAAATTTGTTTCTGGATTCTCTCTCTTTCTCTCGTCGATATCGTACTCCTTCCTCTTCTCATACGATTATCGAAACGATACAATCGAAGGAAGAAAAGAGACGGATTAAACGAAGAGGAAGAAGAAGTTTATGTATGCGTCTATTATGTTGGGTACTGAATATATGGTGAACAGTGAACGCTAGGGTGGGGGCCAGAGAGAGAGAGAGAGTGAGAGAGAGAGGGGAGGGAATGGAGTACAAAATAAACAAAGATAGAAAACGTTGAAGCAATGGTCGTGCCGTTGATCGAATCGAGAGGATCAATTTTCTCCTCGTCGTTAATTAAATAAATATGTAATATGAGAGAGAGAGAGAGAGAGAGAGAGAGAGAGAGAGAGAGAGAGAGAGAGAGAAAGAGAGAGAGAGAGAGAGAGAAAGGGAAATAGATAAGCGAATTTTTTATTCGATTTTTTTATCGTAATTCGATCTCGTTTAATTGAGAATTCGAAAATAAATCGTAGAGAGAGAGAGAGAGAGAGAGAGAGAGAGAGAGAGAGAGAGAGAGAGAGAGAGAAAGACCGGCTTTGGTAACGTCGAATCAGAATCGACCACGAAAGTACCACGCTAGGGTACAAGTGCGACAAAGATGGACATATTTTTCTGCTGACCGCGTTAAAGCGCAAGTGCGAACGATTCATTAAGCGGTTTTACGAAACGTACGTACGTGCTATGAAACGAACGCATAAAGAAAAAATAATACTAATAATAACGAAAGAATAAAAAAATTACACAACGAGAGGTTAAAATAAGAGAGATCGTTGCGTTTAACCTCTTCCTTCATATTGTACCACAGTCTTCGATTCTTTCGACGATGAAACTTTCTAGGTTGTAATTTTTTTGTCTTTTCTTTTCTTTTTTTTTTGCTTTTGTATCATTTATTGACAACCCATTATTATATAACGTCATTATTTATTGTTCCTTTTTCTTCGAGGTATTATAGTTACGACAAATGATCTCCTCCTCATGGAAATAGTCACTCAATTGTTCCAGCTTACGTGCGTGTTCCCCTATAAACGAATATACATACACGTACGTATTTTTATAATATTATTAATTAATATCGCTTATGGGTTTGCGTCTGATAATAATAGTAATAATAATACATGATACATGATAAATATCGAAGCACGATTTTATTCGAATTACCGTGTAGTACTTCGATGCAGTCCAATTCACCTCCGTAATCTTTAGGAAGGCACTTAGGTGGTATATGTTTGTAAATTTCCGATACTTCGCCGGTATGTAAGTGTAACTGCGAAGAGTTAATCGATTCAGCGATGTATTAATTGTCTTTAAAAAAAAAAACAAGAAAGAAATGAATACACGTTTACATGTAATAATTTACCATTTCGAAAATTTCGCTATTGACGAATGGCCTCACGATCGAAAGAAATTTATCCATGAAACCGACAACGTTTATTATGTGAATAGCCTTCAATCTAACCGGCATTCCTTCCTGTATATATTCGAACAATTTTCGAATACTACCGATTGACATTCTCGTTAAATGTGCTATATTAACACCGGCCATGTCGAAAAGGAAGATATAACCGGGTGAACAGCCGTTGTTGTAAAGATTCCCGTCCACGGTCATCATCATTAATTTTATGGCATCATTCAAGAAAAATTTACTCGCTCTGGTATCTCGCAGTCGATGAAAAATGATACTGTATCCATTGGGATCCGGCACAGGTAGCATTATAAATTCCCTATAACGTAATGAAATGTTATTCAATCGTCTCATTGTTTTTAATATAGGTACAGTTATATGATATATATATATATATATGTATGTACAATGAGACAAGAGTTCAATGCACTCGACGTGTTCGTGCGCGAAGAGAACGCCTAAAGAATTTTACAATACATACGCGCGCGCGCGCGCACGCGCGCGTGTGTGTGTGTGTGTGTATCATATATATATGCGCGATATGTGTGTAAACATATTGTTAGCGCATAACCGATATTAACAGTATCACCATATTAATGATGCCACGTAAAAATCTTTACATCGTGTAAATAATTTTCAACAAACTGGGTATATTTAAAAAAAAAAGAAAATAAGAAAAAAAATTATCGATAATGGAGTTAAAGGATAAGGGAGTGAAGAATTATTTACGACGAATGCGATAAAAATTCAACTTCCTCTTTCAGTCGTGGTAAAAGAAGAAAACAAAAAATAAAACATAAAAAGAAAAAAAGAAAGACGAAAAGGGATAAGAAGCAAACGAATAAAGAGCTTACAGCACTTTCATGGAACATTGCAAGTTATCTAATTTTGTATCACGATTGCTAAAAAATTCCGGCGTGTTTGTCCTTATTCTGTAATATGTCTCCATGCATCGTAATGTAGCATCCGTTTGAAAGTAACAACTCTGTGCAAAGATTGCCAATTGCTCCTGCGGAACATCGGTAAGATTACATTGTTCAATCCATTCTTTCAACTTTTCCAAAAGTTCTTCCGTAAGTTCGGGATACTTTTTTCTCGAATCCTCGATCGTATGTCCGAGTTTCATCCTAGAAAAAAAAATTATTATCGTTGGTATTAATCGTTTTAACAGTTTATATATATATATATATATATCTTTACAATAATTATTAAAATTATTAATACACCATATATGACCAAACAGAAGTTATAGTCCACGAGTTACAAATTACAAGATCAAGTGAAGGGGTATGTAAATGATTGGTGGTTGTGGGGGTTGGGAGGGGGAAGAAAAAAAATAAGAGAAAAATTCTACAAACGCGAACTGTTAAAGGCGTTTAAAAAATATTGTTCAGGACGATCCGTTCAATACGCATAATAAATAATTAATAATAATTAATAATAAAATAAAGATCATACATACCTTTGCAATAATAATCGTTACAGGCATAAAGAGATCACTCGTAATGATAAAAAATGACGATCTATTATTTCCTTCTTTACCATCGGCGGAAATTCCGTAAATGTTTAACCTGCAAGGAAGAAATAATATCATGCGAGGTAAGCTATTATATTCGAAAAACAAATTTACATAGATATACATTCCTCTTATCGTATAAACCGTGTTATTATGATGTCTTAAGTCAAAAATTTATACTAGTTTATCGTTCGGTCAGAACATTTCTTTCTGTCTGAATATTTATAAAATGGTGAAGTAATAAATTATCAAAAAAAAGCAGAAGAAAAATACAAATAAATAAATAGATAGATAGATAGATAGATAGATAGATAGAGGATGTTAGAGATATAAATCAAACGAAAAATTCTATTACAAAAGGTATTATCCGATGAGTAGGCGTGATGTTTATTCGCGAAACGGAAGGAATGAAAGGAACGACAAAAGGGGAAAATTATTTTATATCTATAAACGTACAAACGAACAAACAAATATTCCAATCGACGGTACAATTCCTGTCAACGCACAACAAATTTTCACTTGCGAGATATTTTCATACTGCGCGACGTTTGTACTCGAATCATTTTCTTATCGACGTTAAGACATCGTGGTAATTGTTACGAAATTGAGCTATCGAAAAAGTAAAAAAAAAAAAAGCTAGTCCAACGTTTAATTTGCGGTTATCAGGGAATGGATTGTGCCGTTGTTGTTGATAATACGAAACGAACTAACAACAACGTTCATTTTACGATTCGATGGATAGAAATCGGGTAATATGGAGTACATCGATAAAAATCGTTCGTGTGTATGTATGTACGTATCTCTTACGTCTCTGTCCATGTTCAGCAGTTGTTAACTCCCTTCAACCCTTTCTTTTCTTCTCTATTTCTTCTTACATAATCCGGACCAAAGACGTTGTATATATCGTTAAGAGAAAGATAGAGATAGAGATAGAAAAAGAAAGAGAAAGAAAGAAAGAAAGAGAGAGAGAGAGAGAGAAATAGAAAAAACTACATGTTTTGACAAATAAATGAAGTTTCGCAAAATCCGACAAAAAAAAGAAAATCTCAAAGGAAAGCTCACACGATCGATGCCGATTCATTCGTTCGTTCCTTTATTTTTCTTTCTTTCTTCTTTTCTTCTTTTCTCCTTTCTTATCATCTTACCAAATTTCCAGTTAGATTAGATTAATATTTTGTTTAACTCGAGAGAGAGAGAGAGAGAGAGAGAGAGAGAGAGAGAGAGAGAGAGATTAGAATCGAGAAATTGTTACTCGATAAAAGAAAAAAATAAAAAGAAAAAGAAAGAGAAAAAGAAAAACGTTAACAACGCGCGGGCGTATCAGAGATTTTATATATATATATATAATAAAAATCTTTACATAGGGTATGCTGGTATCGTTCGTAGGATATATATCTCAACACGTGTACATATGTATTTAAAAGGGATTGCGATCGATTTCGGCTCGAATCGAAATGGTGAATGGGAAAGATGCGTGCCGTGATGACAGAATCAACGGCACTTTAATAACAAGCATTAGTATGTGGGTGTGCGCCCATGTATCTACGTATGTATGTAGGTAGTTAGGTAGGTAGTAAGTTAGGTAGGTAGGTAGGTAGATACGTGGGTAGTACGTACATTGACTAAGCCTTGATTCATCGTCGATCATTGGTTGAAAGATCAGAAGGTATCGTGATTCGTATTGTCGTATACGTGAAAAACAATGATGACGATAGAGAAAAAGAAAGGGGAGAAGGAAGAAGGAGGAAAAGCAAAGGGTGCGCTACGGGAATCAAGAGTAGTGACAAGGCTAACGGGTGGGTCGGCCGGTTCACCACTAGAGGGAACAGGTATTTGCCGTAGGCGTCGTACGTTCATTGATAAGCGTATAACAGACCATACCTGTGAATCTGTGTGTGCGCGCGTGTCTGCTGTGTGTGTGTGTGTGTGTAAGAACGAGAGAGAGAGAGAGAGAGAAACTTGTGACGTCGTCGGATCATCGAAACGCCTGCGCTCGAAGCAGTGCCGTAATTAGAACACCGTTCTCTCTCTCTCTTTTTTTTCCCCTATTTTCCCTAGTCATGGGAAATCGTGTGCAGCTTCTCGAAAAGCACGCTCCACGGTTATTGCAAGAATAGACGATACATACATATATATGTGTGTGTGTGTGTGTGTGTGTGTGTGTGTGTGTGCATATATTCGGATTTGTTTTTAAATATTATACGATCGTTATTGACAACTAAAAATATAGAAAGTCTATGATATACGAAATATTTTTAAGAACGCGATAGAAATTATTTGCACAGGCCATATATGTATATATATATCTGAAAATAATATACGGCCCTGATTTCCTCAACAACGATTATTCCGAATTACTACGATGAACGAGATAGCAAATGGGCCACTGGGGAAGAAGGGAGTGGGGTGGGAGAGAGAGAGAGAGAGAGAGAGAGAGAGAGAGAGAGAGAGAGAGAGAGAGAGAGAGAGAAGGACGAGGAGGAATTCGTCGACTAATGAATTTTCGTCTACCTCTTAATTATTATCGACGATAGGTTTAGTGACTCGTCGTCGTCGTCGTTGTCGTCGTCGTTGGCACTTATTCCCGTATCACGTCTCTCATTTCGCAACGATTCTCTTGCTGCAAAGGATGTATGAAAGAAAGTATGATATTTCGGGGAAAAGGGAAGAGATTGGAACGGGAAGAAGTATAGATAGATAGAGAGAGAGAGAGAGAGAAAGAGAGAGAGAATAGGTTGTGAAAATGGGTGGTGGAGTAAGAGTGGGGTGAAAAAGTAGGAAGTAAAGAGGGAGGGAACAGACCAATAGCACCACTAGGTAGCTGTGTAAGCGCGCGCACGTGTATACTTGTATATATGTAAGAGAGAGAGAGAGAGAGAGAGAGAGAGAGAGAGAGAGAGAGAGAGAGAGAGAGAGAGATATTGAGGACGAGGGTAGCGAGAGGGCAATGGCGAGGGCGAGAGATATCGGTAGATCGTCTCGCGCGTATTGATTGGTCTTTTGTGAAAGCTACACCCTCGCGTAGATGCGTACGGAAGCACTCTGTTAAGTCAGTAGAGACCACCAGCCGGATGTCGCACGTTTATGAAACTACCAACGCGATAGTAAACCAAGAGTACCGCCATATTTGGAGAGGGGTGGGGGTTGAAAATGAGAAGGGAACGAGAAGCACAGAGCCCTGCTTTCATCTAATCTTATTTGATGATACTTGAAAACAAAGAGAAACAAAAAAGGAAAATAAAAAACGCACAAGGAAGTGCGACAAGTTAAATAGATATGACGAGGGCGTGGGGAAAGGAAAAAGGGTAGGGGTCGGGTAGGGAGGAGGAGGAGGAGGAGATAAAGGAAATAGAGGAAGGGAGAGAGAGAGAGAGAGAGAGAGAGAGAGAGAGAGAGAGAGAGAGAGACAATGACGTAAGGGATCGAAAGGGAGTTCGAAGAACGCAGCGACACTCTCTATCGGCATCGATCGCCGAGTGACCCATATCCATGCTCGTAGTCGACGCCCCTCTTTCGCTTTTCCACTAGCCACCCCTCTCGACGGTGTAGCGACGACGAGGAGAACGAGCGATCCCCCACCTTTTCTCTCCCGCGATCCGTCGGCGAGGGAGCACTTCCTCCTCCTCCACCTCCTCCACCTCCTCCTCCACTTCCTCCACCTCCTCCTCTTTCTTCTCTTCCTCCACCTCCACCTCCTTCCTCTTCCTCCTCCTACTTCTCCTCCTACTCCTCCTCCTCCTCCTCCTCCTTTGCCGTTTTCCAGCGGTCCTGACCGCCCACCCTCCCGCTTGCTTTCCACGCTCGAACAGAGATCTTGGGGGTGTACGGACGATGAGATAGGCGAGCGAAAAAGCTCGCGAGTACCGAGGAGTTTGCTCGTTGGCAGCAGTAGCAGTAGCAGTAGCAGCAGCACCACCACCACCACTACCACCAGCAGCAGCAGCAGCAGCAGCAGCAGCAGCAGCAGCAGCAGCAGCAGCAGTAGCAGCAGCAGCAGCAGCAGCAGCAGCAGTCCTGGCCTGCCACAATCCTTTCGATACGGTCATCGTAAGTGTCTCCTCGTCTGTGCTGCATATGCGTGTTGTGTGCGTGTTGTGTCGTGTGTACTCGCGTGCCGCTGTCGTTGTCGATTCGTCTTCTTCGTCTTCTTCGTCGTCGTCGTCGTCGTCGTCGTCTTCGTCGTCGTCGTCGTTGTCGTCCTCGTCGTCGTCGTGAAAAGAGCAAAGATGGTAAGGGTGAAGAAATGACGGAAAGAGGCTACGTAAAATGAGGGGGTCGAAAATCAGTGTGCCGACTTTCTTATGGGAATTCATATACCACGTATGTCTCCCGAGGGTGAGAAATAGGATTGCTCGATGTTATATACTTTCCCCCGCCCGCCCGCTCTCCCCCAATTTGGAATACGGTCGTCCCAGTGATTGTCACTGGAGAGAGAGAGAGAGAGAGAGAGAGAGAGAGAGGCGCGTTTAAATCGGAGCTATTTAAAAAAAATGAGCTCGGGAATCTTTTCTGACAAAGCGCGCGCGTTTATCGAACGTTGTTCGGGGGTTGTTCGGGGCTTCGAGCAGCGGCACCGAACGTGCGAGCGAACGTGCGACCGAACGAACGAACGAACAAACGTGCGAACGTGCGAGCAAACGAACGAACGAACGAACGAACGAGCGCTGGGGTTTCGTTGCTTCGCTGTGCGTGGCTACGCGATCCTACAGTCTCGACGACGGCGGCGGCGAACTCGAGACGTGTCCCCAAGATCAACGGGGTAAATCAGTCAGTCAGTATGGCGTTTGAATTGGTGGATGAAACGGCGGTGGAAACGATGGGAGGAGGGTTTGCTTCAACTACATCGTAGTCTCAGCACTTTACTTCGCCTCCACCGTCACCACCACCGCCACTACGACCACCACCACCACCACCACCACCACCACTACGCCACCACCACTACCTCTATCGCCACTGTCGATATATCATTATTCTCCTTGCTTGCTCTCCTTTCTATATCATACATCCTCGTTTTGACTGACGATGGTTCCATTCGGTTAAAATCCATTATTCTCTGATCCGATCCTAAAATCTCGCCGAACGTACGTACGAACGTACGAACGAACGAACCGACAATGACGAGTTCTTTTTTTATGATTTTAAAAACGCGTACACGTCGCGCACTCTACGTTAAACAAACCTCCGCCGCCGTTCGTTCGTTCAGCTGGCGCGTCCTCGCGCGCACCGCCTGCATTACGCGTACACTCTCTCTATATACACGTATATATCTCTTTGGTAGTGAGAGATCAATAAGCAGTGCCGTACCACACTTTTGCCGTGTCCCCGATCTGTAATCTCTACCAGACCAGAATCTCCAGTTTTCCCATCGTTACGATTCCAATCATCTACTTGGCTAGGAACTCGGGTTTTCGTTTAATCGTCGGTACGTCGTAACTCGGTTGTAATACTTTGTTCGTTCTTCCCGGTTTTTTTGTCGCTCTCTCTCTCTCTCTCTCTCTCTCTCTCTCTCGTTCTTCTTATTCTTTTTTTTATTTTTTAACTTTACACTTTTTATCCTCCTCGTTTAAACTTGCCCTTTAAAAATTCCTTCGCACACACGCTCGGATCCATATATTCATCTGACCATCCATCCATCCAGCTCCCTCCCTCCCACCACTACCACATCACCTTCTTCTTCTTCTTCTTCTTCTTTTATTTTTCGTCATTCGTTCTCTCCATCTTTCAATATCAAATCACGTTTCTACGATTTCTCTTAGTTTTTTTTTTATCCCTCTTCACGCTAGATATTTTAATTATCATTATTACTATCGTTCTTGTTATTGTTATCATCATCATTATAATTCTCCATTCTATTTTTTTTTGGGTTTTTCGAATTTGTCGCATCATACCTTAGGCCATCCGTAATTTTTTCTTCTTCAAAATATTATCCTCTGTAAATTCGTTTCCGCCGTTTCTTTCACCCTTTTTTTTTCTTTCCTTCCTTCCCTTCTTTTTCTCCTTTTCTTTTTTTTTTTTATACCTTCATTCAAACGCTACAACGTGAACAATTTCGATTAGTGATAGAAAAGGTCTCATTAGTTATATCTCCTCGTTATTATCTCTTATCGTATGTCATCGAATATCATCCGGAATCGCAATATCGATTTCTCAGAAGAATCGTCGCTTTGTGAGAAACGGTGCTTGCGCGCGCGCGCGTGTGTGTGCTGCATGTGCGTTCGTGCTTACGTGCATACTTGCGTGCGTACTTGCGTGCGTACTTGCGTGGGTCGCGGATGCACTTTCGAAAACTTCCCGGACGACCTATCGTTAACGATCATCATTATCATCATCATCATCATCATCATCATCATCATCATCATCATCATCATTATTATTATTATTATTATTATTATTATTATTATTAATATATTATTGTTATTATTATTATTATTATTATTATTATCATCATCGAGAAGAAATGTCATTGCGTTCGTTTCGTCCTTAATGTAATCACTTTCGGTCACTTTTCGAACGTCGTTAATTAACGAATAAAAAGAGAACGAAGATGAACGGTTAAAAAAAAAGGAAAAAGAAAGAGGGGAAAGAAAGAAATAGAAATAAAATATACGAGACAAACCGATAAAATTCAAGCGTGGTCGAGCTTGTCTCACCGTGAAGATATTTCCACAATTTACGATATCTATTGCGTCACTATACGTCACTAGTCATTTAAAAAAAAAAAAATAGAGAGAGAGAGAAGAAAAAAGAAATAAGCAAACGGAAGAAAAAATGAAGTCTCGACCACACAGAAAGAGAGAGAGAGAGAGAGAGAGAGAGAGAGCACAGTTTTTGTCTATTAAATTCGTCGACTTTTCCACTTGGCCAGATTCGATCGATTCGAGAACTACTTTTTTTTTCTTCGTCTCTCTCTCTCTCTCTCTCTCTTTCTCTCTCTGTCTGTCTGTCTGTCTATCTCTCTTTCCTTTTCCTCTTACCGAAAACGAATAATTTTGGATGGTTCGACGCGAGACTGTAAGTTATTCTTCGAACGTCGTAGTTATAACGAGATATGATGATCAGTGGCAATTAGAATCTTGTGACGCACCGAGTAAGAATAAAATCGATAATTCGAAAGGCGATTTAAACGTCGTTGATTGTGGACGAAACGAACGAACACGTTTATTTTCTTTCTCCCCCTCTCCCTTCTCTATCTATCTATCTATCTATCAATCTATCTATCTATCTATCTATATATATATATATATATATATATATATATCTACATGTCTCTGTCACTCTATCCATTTTTATTTTATTTAATTTTATTTTCTTCATTATTACTTTTACTTTTACTTTTACTTTTCATTTTCTTCTTCCTTTGAATTCTTCAAATTTCCTCAAATTTTCTCTCTCTCTCTCTCTCTCTCTCTCTCTCTCTCTCCAGCGATAATTCGCTCGATCGAGTTACAAAGACATGTTCTCTTTTTTCTCCCTCCCCTCCTCCTCGTTCTACGAAATATCATTCGGACCGTGATATGAAAACCATATATATATGACTGCTCGTTTATATCGCGATACCTATGCGTACAAAAATTATCACATATTATTTTATTTATGGATAGGGTTTGTGCAAACGTTGATAAAAAAAAAGAAAAAACCAATTATCAGGTTATCCGGCAACAGGGAGGAAGGGATACACTACAGTCGACAATAATTAAATGTAGATAGACCTTAACGCGTAAGGCGCGCATTCAAAGAAAAATCATCGGATGGAAGAATAACGAGTAGAGATGCATGTAAGTATTGTGGTAGTCTCGTTTTATCTGAGTTTAGTAGGACCTAAGCGAGAGACCAAACAAAATGAATCTCTTCTTTTTATCGACGCTTATTCTGGCTTTAAATATTTTTACTACTTCTTCTTCTTCTTCTTCTTCTTCTTCTTCTTCTTTTTCTTTTTCTACTTCTACTTCTACCTCTACTACTTCTACTTGCCCTTATTTTGTTGCTGCTGCTTCGTACGTAATCGCAGAGATAAAAGAAACGAAGAAAAAAGGAAAAAAGAAAGAAAGAGATAACAAAGAAAGAAAAGAAGAAAAGAAAATGAAAAAATTTCCAAAATGTAATATATATGTGTGTATATATATTATTATACATAATACATATATATATGTATATATGTATATATGTGTGTGATGAGTATTAAATACCCAAAAATATTCGTGTCTCTCTCTACATTACCGTATCGTATTATTGAAAGATTAGGAGAACGAATTGAAGTTAACAGGGTGGGGGTGGGGAGGAGGGGTAGGGGTTTAATTCGCGATCAATCGAATTACACCTACGAAAAACCTGTTGCCAATAATCGGAGCAGATTTTTTTCTTTTTTTTTTTTCCCCCTTGAAATTCTTGGTATTCACTTTATGTCACGCTAATACGCCGAGGGGTTGGTACGTTTAAAACGGCATTGAGAGGGTCGTGCGGAGCTTTTACGCGAGAGGGATCTTTCCAGCGATTGTGCGCGACTCGATCGACAGTTATTTATATATTACGTCTTGATAAATGTCCCGATGGGTACACGTGGACCAATGACGATGATGACGATGATGACGATGATAATGATGATGATGATGATAAAAATAAAAAAAATAATAATAATAAAGGTTAAAAGAGAGTACAAATGTAGAAGGAGAAGGGTAAAGAGAATACGAAAGTTAACGATACAAAACGGAGAGAATATATAACGATAAGATCTATATTTTTTTTTTTAATTCGTTGAGATAAAGAGGCCTCCGAAGTACCTTAAAGAAAGTTACTCCTCCGGTTACAACGTATTGATGTAATTTTTAGTTTGGCATATTTGAAATAGCATGCGATAAACAATGAGTATATGTACGTATATACTCGGCTAGCGAGTAGAAGAAAGTGGCTGGCGCTGTGTTGCAAGCCGGCAATTAATTAAGATAGCTAAGAGATACATGCTAGATCGATAGGGACTAGCCGTGATAACGACGGACAAGGGTCTCAGACTTCAGAAATGTTGCAGTGCTGTGGCGTTGGAGGTGGCGCTACCACGGCACCTCAGGCTCCGCAGCTGCAGGCTACCGGATCTGCTGTCGGGGCTACCACCTCCGCGATCATGCAGGACCCAGTTCTCGAGTCCATCCTCGAGGTAATTCTTTTCCTGCACTTTTTTTTATTTATTTCTTCTTCTTCATCTTCTTCGTCATCTTCATCTTCATCTTCATCATCTTCTTCTTCTTCTTCTTCGTCTTCCTTTTCCTTCTTCCGGTCGGTACATCTCTCTTCTCGAGAATCCGATATCTATAAGCATATATGTATATGTGTACGTGTGTATCATATGATAAATACATATTATATCATATATGTGATATATATATATATATATATATATATATATATATATATATATCGCACATGTACCTATGTAGAATAAGACAGAGTTTTAGACTAAGGTCACGAGACCTATAAATACACGTACCATTATGGTTCTAACAAAGTAAATCACAGCAACGTAAAAAAAGAAATATATATATATATATATATATATATATATATATAGCGATAAAGAGTTTTTTCCTCGCTCTCTCTACCTCCCTCCCTCCCGGCCCTTTTACCAACCCTTAAGATTTGATGATCTCGTCGATTTGACAACATCGTAACACGGCTCTATCCGAGATTATGCCGCACGTAAGTTTGTGCCTCTCTAGCCGCGGGCATCCCGAGTACAAAGCTACCCCTTTCTCCCCCTTCCATTATCCTTCTCCTCCTCCTCCTCCTCCTCCTCATTCTCCTTCTTCTTCTTTCATTATTAATATCGCACGAACGATTTCCGTTTTGCATCACATTCCCAACTAGACGTCGCTCCGGGTTATTAAAAGCGGTTACGAGTCCAGCCTTGTACTCGACGGAAATCGAGCCAAAGCTCTCTCTCTCTCTCTCTCTCTCTCTCTCTCTCTCTTTCTCTCTCTTCTTTCCCCTCTCACCCATCCACTCGTTTTTCTCTTTTTCTCTCTTTCTCTTTATCTCTCTCTTTCTCTTTCACTCTCTTCCCCTCTCCTTCTCGCGATTTTAGGACATTCTCTGATGTGGTAATGTTACATACATATACATATGTGCCGACCATTCGACCGACCTTTTTCACGTGTCCATTTTGCGTCTATCGATGTTGCATCAACTCTGAATATATTTATTTGATAACGTCGAATCGTTAGCACAATGCATGATGCACGATTAAATATATATATATATATATTTATAATAATTTTTCTTTGTAAATTTACATCGATTTAAAAGTAATAATAGTCGATCGATATTTTCAACTTAGAAATCTGTTTATTAGAAGGGAACAATAATTTTTTTTTGATTAAATCTTTTTAAAATACACACACACACACACACACACACATATAAACTTACATACGTACTTTGTTTAGCAAATGCGAGAAACCGAAGCTCGGAGGACAGATTTGGAACGACAATACGGGGAAGCACAGAATCAATTACGTGAAAAGATAGCGGGTCGATACCAAGGGCCAGAATCGGTCGAGGCCCTGCAGTCGAAAATCAGAGAGTTGGAGAAGAAGACCGAATTGCAGATGGTCAAGCATGAGGAATTATCGTTGGAACTGACGAGTTTAAGAAGGTCTAGAACTCGTGGCCCAGGTCATGTTACATCTGGAATACCAACGTCCACCTGGCCTCCGGCTGGTTCTGAAATTGATAGAATTATTGCAAAGATCGAACAGGACAGTAGCAGGTAAATAAAAAAAAGCAAAACTTGTACGCTTATACGATAATATTGTATATGTATTATACATCCTTTACCGTACTCTTCTATTTTGCACTTATTACGTTTCTATATTCGTTCGCGTACACCGATCAAAGTTGTATCGATGATAAATATAAAAATAAAATTAGTGCTGGCAGAATGTTACACGACTTGGAACATGCTCGAGGAAATATAACTACACAGCAACCTTCGGCCACGCAAAGTATTCTTCGATCCAGTTCGGAGAACCTTCCTAATTTGGGCCAACATCAGCACCCTCCTCATCCGCACGCTCTTAATCTGGGGATGCCCACGCAAATGAGCCATGTACGCCGACTAATAGCATTCAGTAACCGTATTTACTAATTATACACTTTCTATACTTGTCCCGGTTGAGCCGCAACTGGATTATCTTATTAATAATAGATAAATTATTTTAATTTAGTTGGTAAAACGTTCTATTCGCATAATTTAGTACGCAGGATCGCCAATGCCATTGACGCCAATGATGCCTGGTTGTCCGCCATTGACGCCAAACGGGCCACCGTATCATTATAGCGAACCAATACCTCCAGCACCGTCTCTCTCTACTAGTCAGTCACAGCCTGCTTTTCAACAAAAGCTCCAGCAATATCAACAACAACAACAGCAACAGCAACAAACGGACTTGTCGAGTTCTCATTCTCAGGGAGCCTTGCCCTCCCAGCAAAAGCAACAAGCGCACACACACTTTACAAGTAATCAGTATCAAGAGAGTTACCCGCATACGCAAACTTATCAGCAACCGCTTCAACAGCAACAACACCCGAGCTCTACTTCGTACCTGACGGCGTCGAATCAAAGTGTGATGCCTCATTATACCCAGCCAACACAGACTGCGCAAAATTATCAATTAAATGGTAGTCAGCATGGTTCTCAACAGGTAAGAATATTGTTTTTATCTTAAGAAAGATATTTGAAAAAAAAGAAAAAAAGAAAAAAAAAGAAAAAGAAAAAGAGGAACTTTTTACACGATTGTCAACAGTCTACGACGTATCCTAATCTATCGATGTCGACGCATCCCAATGGGACGTACAGTTCAGGAGCTTCTTACAACCCTCAAATATCTCACCTTAACTATTCGGTTCCGCCGTCGAATATAACGCAAACGACCTTGTCAACGTTGACACCATATTCGACGGCATCCTTCCATTCAACGTTAGGGCCGCTTACGAGCGTTTCTCAAACCGTTCTTCCTTACTCGAGCGTTCAGAGCACCTATGCTACAAGCGGCTCGACTTATTCCACCGTCGGGACCAATGCTTTCGGCACCTCGAGCGTCGGCTCGGGTGAGTAACCATTATCTCCATCGTTCTTACATTGAATTATTATCATCCATATATCGAATATATCGTGATTCGCATTAACCAGGACGTTTCATGCGACATCTCATAGGTACTACATCAGGAAGCTTGTTACAAGCAATAGGGGATCCTTTGCAAGCGATGCAACAACTTTCTGCTCAATCGCAAGCGAATCAATTGCAACAGCAAGCGATTATTCAACAAATACAACAAAGTTTGCGAGCTAGTTCGCCAACGGCTACAGGCACAACGGGCCACCATTTTCTTGGTCCAAGACAAATGCCAAAAATCCCAACTGGTATACTTACCAATCCTTTAGATAGATTGACCAATGAAAATATAGTATCCGAGGGTCAAGTCGACATGTTGGATATACCTGGGAAGGGTAGATGTTACGTTTACATAGCTCGCTTCACGTACGAGCCCTTTCAGCATTCGCCTAATGAAAATCCAGAAGCTGAGTTACCCGTACAGGGTGGGGATTATCTTCTTGTTTGGGGTCAACCAGACGAGGATGGTTTCCTTGACGCTGAAACTCTCGATGGAAGGCGCGGTCTCGTACCCGCTAACTTTGTACAAAAGTTAATCGGCGAAGATCTTTTGGAATTTCATCAAGCTGTCCTCGGCCTCAGAGACGTCGATGATTCTGCTTCAACGAATATTCCACAAGTGAGCAATGTGAGACTCACGTATATATACCCAAGTGTCTGGATCTGTGTGTGTATGGGTGTATAATTGAACGGGTGCGTGTATGCGTGCGTGTGTGAACTCACATATATAACACCGGTAACCAATAATGACTATGATGATTAGTGAAAAGAATCGAATGATCGATAGATTCTAAAAAAAAATAATCGTTTTCGTTATAGTGCTATCTGCAGGACATCGATCTAGAATTAGCAGCTTTAGAAGAAGGAAATCGAAATCGACAAGCTGAGTTATCTGCTTATGCTGAACTAGACAATATTGCGGAGGATGACGAACAGGAACCACCAGGTTTGTAAATTTTATGGCTTTTCGATTAAAAAAATTGCATATAAAATGTCGATATATATTTATATATTTATATATTTATATATATATATATATATATATATATATATATATAATTTTCTATAGAATAACTTTTGTATAGAATATTTGGCTTGTATAATATTATTATGGGATAGAGCTGGTAGCATTACGCATTTCAATGTAAAGTAGATTTTCTGTGAGTGTAACACGATTAGCACATTACTTTCGATATATATATATATTTGATTGTACGTTTGATAAAGATAGAAAGTGTACCTTTCAAAAGTAAATATGTATTTATTTAAAGATGAAGTAATTAATCTAGCGCAATTGGATTTATTTTATTTCTTATTTTTTTTATTTTATTTATTTATTTTCATTCCTTCTTACTCGGCACATTTAAATAATTTTCTTTGAGGCTCAGTTTTTCCTTTGTTTTATAGATTACGGTTTGAGATAGATCGATATATGTAAGCTTGACAGATTTCTGTATCATATCTCTGTGTTTTTGACATATAAAAAGTTCTCTTTCAATATCTGTACGTTATTTTGTATGCATCGTGGAAAGTGCATATTTCAAAACGATTGAAAATGCACAAAGTATCTGTACTTTGCTTACACAAGTATCATACTCGAAATTAATGGTTGACACATTGCGCACGTGGGCGCGCGCGCGCGCGCGCGCGCGCACACACACACACACACAACACATGCGCGAAGTGATTTGTTATGTTGAAGCTGTCGTAAATGAATATTGCGCACAGACGTTAAGTATTTGCTGGATTTAGGCCCGTTTAGAGAGATAGATAGTGAAAGGTTTCTAGCTACAGCTAGGCTCGTCTTGTCTTTTTCCTCCTGAAGAAGTCTACCTGTTTTCGGACCTAGTTCCGGCGCCGCAGCATCTAACACTCGAACGACAACTCAACAAGAGCGTACTGATTGGGTGGACCGCTCCTGAAAATCCTCACCAACTAGAATCCTATCATGTCTACGTGGATGGCGTGCTGAAGGTTACTGTCAAAGCCACCGAAAGAACGAGGGCATTGGTCGAGGGAGTTGATTCTACTAGGGTTCGTAAAAAAAAAAAGAAAAAACACACACACACACACACAAACCATTTACAATATTATATGATATTGTTACACGTACAATTATATTTTACGGTGTTACTCCGAAGAGCAATCAATGGTTAATGCAATTTAATCTTCGTTAATTTAGCCCCACAGAATAAGCGTACGATCGGTGACGCATTCGAGAAGAACGTCGAGGGACGCAGCGTGCACAATGGTGATCGGCAAAGATATTGCTTTGGGTCCAACTGCCGTAAAAGCATCCAACGTAACAGCAACGAGCGCTGTGATATCGTGGTTGCCGAGTAATAGTAATCATCAACACGTAGTTTGCGTGAATAACGTCGAAGTGAGGACTGTAAAACCAGGAGTTTATAGACATACGATCACCGGTTTGGCGCCCTCAACGATCTACAGGGTGACGGTTAAGGCGAAAAATTTACGAGCAACGCATTTTGAGGATCAAAATGCACAAGCGGTAAACAATTTTGCCTGCCACGTTCACTTCAAGACATTGCCAAAAGGATTGCCAGATCCCCCGGTCGATATCCAGGTTAATAACGCACTTTGAATTAGTTATATTACATTCCCGATGGTATGTTAGATAATTGATATCAGTATGACGCAATCACAGGTGGAGGCTGGACCGCAGGACGGCACTTTGCTAGTGACCTGGCAGCCTGTTGCCCTAAACGGTTCGGCCGTCACCGGTTACGCGGTGTATGCCGATGGAAAAAAAGTCACCGACGTTGACAGTCCCACCGGCGATCACGCTCTGGTCGACATACACAAGCTTATGGGCCTGAATCCAAAACACATAACAGTCCGTACGAAGAGTAGGGAGAGCCAATCGGGTGACAGTTGTGCCACGGCGATACCCTGCAGTGTTCTTCGTGGTGGTACGAGTACTCATTTGCAGCACGGTGGGCCCCCGCACATGCTCGATCAATGCCAACAGCAACAACAACCGCAACAACAACAACAACAACAATCGGGCGTCATACAACAGGACGATCCGAACCGTCATCGTATGGGAGTTGCTCAGCGATATCCTACCGCACCTGTTCCATCGCACATGAGAAGACAAGGTACAAGAGTCGATGCGCATGGTCAAGTAATCATTGAAACAGATGAAAACCTCTCCGACAAGGAAATATTTCCAGGACAGAGCATCTCTCAAATGGGTGAGAAACTCTTTCCTCCTTGCGATAACTCGTCCTCCCACCCCACCCCACCCCCAACACACACAAACAAACAAACACAATTTCTCTCTATCTCTCTCTCTCGCTCTACATTACTCACCTTTTCGTCTGTTTTAATCTTTCGTTTATTTTTTTTTCTTGTTCTTTTCAATTCTCTCAACCACGCTTAACGTTTTCTTTAGCTAATTACCTTTAGCTGTTCCAGAAATCACGAAGGATTCCGCCAGCGAGGCCAACTACAGCGAGGAGGATGATCCATCCCGAAGAGGCCGTGGAATGTCGCCTCATCATCATCGATACGGTACTCAAGGCCCTCAAGGACCGCCTGGCACTTATAGATCGGTTAGAATGGGAGGACCTGGTAGACCTCAGGATGCTTATTACGATCAAACAGGTATGTACGATATATACGTATGTTGTATGTAAGTGTATCACAGGCATACCTTAAAGTCGTTCGTATCGACGTATAATAAATACAATTATTCGATCGTTTAGGTAATCAAAGGATGAGAGGACCGATGTATGGGGCAAGAGTAAATCAAGGTCAAGGTGGTAACGTTCATCCGACTAGTGGCGTTCAACAAATGAATAAGAGGGTACGACGATTCATCGCATTGTTCGATTACGATCCAACCACCATGTCGCCAAATCCAAACGCCTGCGAGGAAGAATTACAATTCTCCGAAGGAGACACCATCAAGGTTTTTGATAAAATAATGCCTCACGAGGGACAACCCTCCCCTCCTCTCCCAGTTAACCCTCATCGATCATACCTTTTTAATACCAGCTCTCATTGTATAGGTATACGGTGAAAAGGATGCTGATGGTTTTTATTGGGGCGAATGTCGTGGTAGACGGGGATACGTGCCGCATAACATGGTTGAGGAATTGAAAGATCAAAACCAAGGTGGTCAGGGACAACCTAACAGACGAGGTCCTACGTCCAATGAAAGATGGGGTGATATTTATGCGAGTATGCCTATGAAGAAAATGGTTGCGTTGTACGATTATAATCCACAGGAACTATCACCTAATCCTGATGCGGTAGTTTGAATTTTATTTTTTCTCCTTCTCTCTCTCTCTCTCTCTCTCTCTCTCTCTCTCTCTCTGTAAACATTATCGAAAAATTTGCAATTTTATTTAAAAAACATTCTTCTGCTACAACCATTCCAGCAAGTCGAGTTACCGTTCCACGCTGGTAACGAAATTTGTGTTTATGGTGAAATGGACTCCGATGGATTTTACATGGGCGAACTTAACGGTGTTCGCGGTTTAGTGCCAAGTAATTTCCTCATAGAAGCATCTAATCAGGGTCAACAGTCTCAAGGAGGTAGAAGGCCACCGGGACAAAGTCAAGGACCCGGTGCGAGGGGTCCACCACCCCCACCGCGAGAACCTCCTCCAACTGGGCACCGTCGTAGTAAAGGTAAAATTCTACGAAACGATTTTATACGTTTTCATTATGTTAATTTTATACTCTTTGTAACGCAATATTCTGAAACACAATACAATTCCCTATTACTCTCTATACGAAAACCATACCACCGATATGCTATCTACTACACCAGAATAAAGCTTCATTTATGAATAATCGATTATACATTAAATGCCGATTCGACGATTACTATAATAGTTGATCGATTTGATGGAATGATTAAATATATATTTTTTTTCTTTCTTTCCTTTACATTTCTTTTCTTTTCTTATATTTTCTCTTTTATAATTTTGATTATGTTCAAGTAATTTTGTTATGAATCGGATTAGAAAAACGGCAAGCAGTACAATACACGAAATTAGATGTGCAAGAGGACAGGTAAAAGTGTCACACGAATTTCGTCGAGCAATCTAACTTGGATGATTGTAATTGTATTATTATTATTATTATTATTATTATTATTATTTATTATTATAATTTTTATTATTTATTTATTATTATTATTATCATTATTATTTATTATTATTTATTATTATTATTATTATTATTATTATTATGACGGTCTAGGTATATCTGATAAATGAAAGATTAACGGGTAATAATATCGATGCGACCGTTCTATTTTTTTTTCTATTTTTTTTTTTTTTTGAAAATCTCAGACTTCGGTTCCACCGTTTGATCGCACTTTAATTGCACTTTTGTTTGCTAAGAAATTGGTATGCAAATTCGCGGAGTGTAGTAGCTTGTTATATTGAGAAATTTTTACACGACCTACCACCTGTACATTGGATCGTTAAGTTTTTATATCGATCAATTGTCTTGGAAACATAGGCTGTCTCATACACACGGCAATATTTATGCGCAATAAAACACTAAGCTGCTTTCAGTGTTCTCTCTACTTAAGTATACTGTATACACAAACGCATATATATATATATGTAAATATATATTTATTTATTTATTTATATATATATATATATACATACACGCATACATATATATATATATATTTATTTGTTTATTTGTTTTATTTTTGCTCTATGAGAGTTCTTTTAGCTCCGTACTTCTCTCTACATATCTGTCCTATTCTCTCTATCTATTATACGAACGTATTATGTATACACTTTATTTACTTGTAAACGGATTCTATACAACACGATCATGTACTATAATATATAATGCGTTTATACTCCATATACCGACATGGTCTGTCTCTTTGTGTGCCTGAACTGGTCGATGGTCGTCGTGTCACATGATTGTCGTTCGTGTCGTGTTGTCATGCTGGCCATTTAATTGCCTTTCTCTATATTCGTCTTATATACCAAATCTATATATAAATCTCTATATATACATATATATCTTTATATATGTGTGTGTATATATATATATCACATTTGCGATGTTTTTTGCAATCGCACGTCCTTCATATCATAAAGTTCGTTTCGCATAATTTCCATTCAAACATAATCTTTTGCTAAATGTTCTTCGTCCTTTAATCATAGTCTAATGTAACGGTCGATACGTCAATTCTCATAATTAAAATTCAAAAAGAAAAAAGAATTAACTTAAAATTGAACAATTGAAGAAGATTGACGATCGTTAAAAGTAGTCTTTATCGTTGAATCATCAATTCGTTCAATAGATTCAAAATCTTTGTTTTTTAAACGCGATTGTGATATCTCTTGAAAAAAGAAAAGAAAAAATAGAAAAATGAAAAAGAAAAAAGAAGAAAAAGACGAAAGGAATAGAAACCAACAACAACAAAATAAAAAACAAAAAGTAAATGAGCCATAAATGACAACACGGTTCTGTTCTCTTCTCTGTTGCTAGATGCCTGCATTGTGCCTGTGTCTGTCCCTGTCTGTCACTTAGACTCTAGACAACAACAACAACAACAACAACAACAACCACTAATGAACAACCAACAACATCAACTACAACAAAACAATCCACCGCATCTAGCGTACCAACAAGCGAATCACCATAGCTATACGACTGTAACCACGTCTAATCAGCATGGGCCCAGTCACTTGCCTTCAGGCGGTGGTGTCATGGGTGCCCACCAGCAAGGGCCCCTTCCACCCCACCTTCAACAACAGGTGAGTGCCCTCCTCTTCCAAAACATTCCGTCTCTTTTTATCTCTTGTTTTCTCTCTCTCTCTATCTCTCTCTCTCTCTCTCTCTCGCTCGCTCGCTCGCTCTCGCTCTCTCTCTCTCTCTTTGCTTAACATGCCGTTTTTATTCGACGAATAATGTACAGGGTGGCCAGCTTAAAGCGTCACGAATTATTTTCATCGAAACGAATAAAAACAACGTCGACGCTTCGACTTAGTCTCGCAGAAAAGAAAGAAGTCGATAGTTGTGATAGTTTCGATAAAAATAGCGTGCAAATACAATTTACTCGGGCCACCTTGTGCGTGCACTTTATTAAACATTTTTTTCTTTTTTTACGATAATCCGACTTTCTGATTTTGCATAATTCACTCTTAGGCACGACTAAGGAGAGTTTCTTGCAAGGCAACAAAAAATATATATATTTATCAACAAATTTGTTCGAATATCTTTATGTTTCATATCTCAATTCTAAATGTGTATTTGCGCGCACGTGTGTGTGTGTATATATATATATTAAGATCCTTTAACAATTTTTTGATTTAATCTCTAACACTTTTGTTATTTCGAAGTGGCGAGAGTGTTTGAAATATCGACAAATTATATAAATAATTGCTCGCACGATATTGCACGCCCCTTAAGAATAAAGTCGACGGGAAAGGGTCACGCGAATCTTGTCCATGTTTTAATTTTTACACGAGTTAACAAGGAACTCTCCAAAAGAAATGCCATTGTTTGTAAAAAAAATTTGAAGATTTAACGAGGACGGTAGGTCCACCTATTGATTCAAAATAACATCCCATAATCGAATTTCTTCTTCTCAAGAAACATCACGATTCATCATTTACATAATCATTCGAACGATTATGACAAATTACGAAAGAGGGAGTAATCTAATCTCTTGCATTAATTTTTAACGTTTTGAAGAAAAAAAAAAAAAATACGTTTCTACTCGCGTAGCTCTCTTGTCCATTTATTTTATTTTTTTTTCTTCTTCTTCTTCTTCTATTTCTTCCTCTTCTTTTTACTCTTCCTTTTTTTTTCGTTTTTCTTGATCACGGCTTCTGTACGTCGCTATTATGCTTAATTGTATGTGCACTGATGGCATGACGAAACATAATAAACATACGCTTACACGTATTCAACAGAATAGATCACGATCGTCGTCGGCAGCAACAAAATCCGACGATATCCTGTCGAGTAATCGGCATTTATTTAACATCACCACATTTATGTCATTCACAATCACATAGCACCTTATTCTCCAGTTCTTCCTTGAACATCCCGTTCCTTACAGGGTTTTTTAATTTCATATATACGTATGTGTATTTAACCAGGAAAGAGAAGAACCCGTGTACAACAAGGAATCTCGTAGGTATTGGTATTTAAAGAGAGGAGGAAAGAAGAAATGAGAGGAACAAACGTGTCAAAGTATCTAACGTTTGGATGTACGCGTGTACATTGAGTATAAAAAGTATTCTTACAGTACCACTCATTATAGTTTTCTCCCCCCAATGAACGTATTGATATATCTTTGTTATGTGCTCTACATAACGTATATGCTTTTTGTCGGGGCGATTTTTAATAATAATGATAATAATAATAATAATTTTAACCGTTACGGTCGCTCGACAAAAAGTTGTAAAGAACGTAAGAAAAAAAAAGAAATGTTTGCGTTAAATTTCGATGAGCGTGGAGGAGTGGTGATGAGGAGAAGGAGGAGGAGGGGGGAAAAAGCATTCTACGCTCACCGTAAATATTACTGAGGTTAAGTTTGTTGAATTGGTAGGACGTAAATGCGTTTCGTTTTCAGGGGAAGGGGAGGGGAGGCGTGGTGGGCAATCGAGCCGTTGGTAGTAACGTGCCAGGTGGTATG
>OU426859.1:3505259-3617759 GCA_911387685.1 Dolichovespula media
CATTTTCTCTCGTTCGATTAAGAATAATAGATCATTCATGTTTGTTGTTATGTCATGCGTTTACACGAGAGTGCAAAGTATGCATACATATATGCATGCATGCATACGTACGTACGTATATACATTCCCAGACGAGTTCGAAATGAAAGAAGAAAAAACGAATAATGAAAAAAATAAAATATATATATATATGTGTATATATATATATATATATATATATATATATATATATAAAATAGAAAAAATAAAAAACAACGTTCTCATTGGACATAAATCATTGGACACAAATCCATTGAAGAAAGGGACAATGATGTCATTCGTATGTATGTGTATATACATACAAACATATATACATACATACATACATGCATACATGCATATATGCATAAATACATAAACACACGTCCTCTTCTTGTTTCCTTCATTAACTTGGATTTCTTCACTTTTTTTATTTATTTTTTTTTTTTTTTTCATTATTTTCGTCCCTCTTCATTTTTTCCCCCCGCTTGAATGGTCAGATTTATTTTAATAAAAATATATATAGAAAAAAGGGCAAGAAGATCGACGCGCAACATATCGGAACGAAGCAAATTTTCTGTGTGTTAACAAATTTTAAAAAGTATTACAAAAGGTTTCCGATTAATAATCAGGCTTTACGCGTATCATCGACTTATATTCGATTAAACGCGTTAATTTTCAAACAATTACGCACACGCATATATGTATATATATGGATACACACACACACAAAATAAACAAACAAACAAACACACATTTTCTTCTTTATTTAACGTAAGGACAAGAATCGAATCGACGATTGACAGTATTTCCCTCGATCATCACGCATATCGATCTTTCCGATTGAAAAATATATATTACTCGGTCCTTCGCGTTCGTGTTCCATTATATTAGGATCGTGAATTTTAGATAACGAACGAAGATAAACGAATGTTTTGAAAGCTTATCTAAATTAATTAATTAATTATTTTCTCGACCGAGAGCGTTAATGATATCTTTACGCAATAAACATCGAAATGATCGATCTTTCATATATTATTATTATTATTATTATTATTATTATTATTATTATTATTATTATTATTATTGTTATTGTTATTGTTATGATTATTATTATTATTATTATTATCGAAAGATAATATAACGAAAATTAACAATTAAGATCGATTATGTATATGATTGGGATAGAGGATAGATAGTCCGTCTCATAATAGTTGTCATTACTTTTACCGTCTCTCAATTCTTTTTTTTGTTTTCATTTATTTATATATATATTTATTAATACGTACATATACACGTAGTACATGCAACATACATACATAGTATATACATACATACATAAATACATGCATACGTA
This sequence comes from Dolichovespula media, assembly GCA_911387685.1. Classification (NCBI taxonomy): domain Eukaryota; kingdom Metazoa; phylum Arthropoda; class Insecta; order Hymenoptera; family Vespidae; genus Dolichovespula; species Dolichovespula media. Next base: position 3,506,635 of record OU426859.1, read on the forward strand.
AATACATATATAGATAAATATGTATGTATCGTATAAAGATCTACGTACGAGCTCAACATTGGCCCAATTAAAAAAAAAAAGGATTTATCAGAGACATAATAGTGAGAGCGTACATAACTTTATGATCTTGATTCAGGCAATGTTAAAAAAAAGACTGATACGAAGTTTCAAAGCCGTTGGTACTTAAACGAATCGTGATTATAATAATGCGCCAGAACATTTCCGTATAAAAGGTTCTACCGTTTGTACATTTGATTTTGAATATCGGTAACCAAAATAAAAAAAATAGTGCTACCTTTCGAGTGACACAGTAACACATGTCGCGATTAGAAACCTTTAGATCGTTGGAATAGTTAAAAAAAAAAAAACAAAAAAGAAAAAGATAAAGAGGTTCGCTCTCGAACAAATTCGAGGAACGTCGACGTCTTTTAGTAGAATTTGATGAGAGAGAGAGAGAGAGAGAGAGAGAGAGAGAGAGAAAGAGAGAAAGGAAACAATGAATTTGCTATCGATCGACGCCATATTATTTCTTCTAATCTCTGTATCCAATTTTATAACATTCACCTGCATTAGAATAATCTGCATCATTTTTTCCTTTTTTTTTTTCCCCACGTTACAAACGTTCGCTCATCGCAAATCCTTGCGTTATGTTACTCACATTTATCGATCATTTGTTTTCATTTTATTTTTATGAAATAAATAAGATGATTGTAAAATATGTAGATGTTGGTTTATACTATTAATATTATTATTATTATTATTATTATTATTACTATTATTATTATTATTATTATTATTATGATTGAAGATGGATTCTTTATATATTAGATAAAATTATTATTATTATTGTCGATTGGATACAGAAAAAAAAATAAATAAAAAAGAAAAGAAGAATATGATAAATATATCATTGTACAAAAATCAGAACCGATCGAACGATATCTCTATTCAATATTGTTAGACGTTAGAAGTTAGTTTAAGAAACGGCGACGTACTTAGGATTAAAATGCTCATTAATAATCATAATACGATACGTACGATACGATAGCGCGCGAAAAAAGGATCTACGTCTTTTGTCTTCGTGATCAGACCAAAAATTTCCTAGTGATAATGATAGTAATGAGTGAAAAACAATAAATTCTGGAGCGAATGCAATATTCCAAAGATGGAGAAAGCAAAATGGATCGTTCTCTATCATCGATTTTATTGTTAGCGTTATTATATATACACATATACGTATACAAATATTGGATTGGATAATAAGTTCGTTCTCGCATTTTGACTCGATTTTTGTATATATATGTATACATATATACATACATACATACATACATACATACATACATACATACATACATACATATATATATATATATATAAACATTTTATTAAAATATTCCATATAATTGTTGCTTTCTATAGGTAGATCGAATTGTTAAATATGATTTTTGTAGAACGATAGTTTATTTTGATCGATCAATTTCGTATTAATTAATAGAGTAGATATTTGTCCAATGAGAAATTTAGCTTGTGATTATTTAATAAAATTGCGAAAAAGAGAGAGAGAAAAAAAAACAAAGAAAGAAAGAAATAATGTTCATTCCTTGAGACGGTCGCTCGTACATAGAGAATTATTGATTAGAAATTAAATTGATTTTGATTGAAATATTCGAATATCTGCGTCGTATTATTCGTAAAAGAAAAAAAAAAGAAAGAAAAAAATCGATCAACGAGATAATCCCGAAGAATTATCCCGATAATTCACGATTGTGCGACAAGATAGATTGATCCTGATCTCGGACCATTTTCTTTCCCCTTTTTTTTTCTTTTCTTTTTTAAGCAAAGACAAATTTGTTATGAAAAAAAAAAATAAATAAATAAAAGAAAAGAATACATTTGAACGAACTTGCGATGCAATCAAATATATATATATATATATATATATATATATATATATATATATATATATATATTATACCACGAATGAAGCGACTGAGCGCGCAGACTGAACGTAAAAGAAAAAGAAAAAAAAAATATGTGCTGTCTCCCAGTGCGTTCTCCTGGTTGATGATAGTTATCACCGAAAATTCACGCGTGTCGGATGGTCATATTAATTTTGGACATAACCGGTTAGATATCGACATAGTATGACAATTCGTGACGGGTCTCATTGTCACAGGAACTTTTTTAAAATCGCCGCGATTATCGTTGATCGCGTGCAACTTCTTGCTCTCTATAAATTTCAAAAAGATGTTACATAAAGTCCTACTAAGTATTTAATTTATAACGATCCATCAAATTATCGTCATATCCTGCCCGTTATCCATTTTCTGTCCACTTCTCTCTTCTTCATCTTCTTCTTATTATTCTTATTCTTCATCTTCTTCGATCTAGAATACCATTGTTAAAGTTTCCGATCTAACGTCATTTTAACTCATTATAATTTTTAATTTTTATCAACGTTATTTTTTCGGGTATGAAGTAAAAAAATAAAAACAAAATTGATTTTTCGTTTGTGCTCGTGTTGAATTCAAAGTTACACACCCATGAATTGATTATTATATGGGGGTTCATTGAACGGGTCGAACCTTCTCTCTCTCTCTCTCTCTCTCTCTCTCTCTCCCCCCCTATGAAAATGAATAATAACGACAAAAAAAGACAAAATATTGTGGGGCAGAGGTAAAAAAAATTGGAAAGATAAAAAGAGAGATCTATTTTCTTTTCTTCTTATAATAAGTGTATATATGTATATATTTTTTTTTCGTCTTCCTCTCTCTCTCTCTCTCTTTTTCTCTTTCTTTATCACCACACCAAACGATAACGCAATATCTCTACAAACCCCCTCCCCCCTCCTTTTTTTCCCTATGTGATTTTAATCATTCCCTCTCTCTCTCTTTCTCTTTCCAATATTACCGTTTAGATTAAAAAAAGAAAAAAGGAAAAAAATCTCGATGATATCCCTTTATATAATTATGCGTTGCTAGCGTACGTGTAATGGTCCTCGCTTAAAGTACATTAAACAATTGTACGACACGACGAGAGTTGTAACGTTCGATTGCGTTACCTAATTAATAAAACGTGGAACGTTTCCTATCGCCTCGTTGAAAAATTTCCAAACGAGAGAAATAATAAGACGCATGTTGCGCGACGAAGAAATTTATGAAGGGTAGTGCGTGTGTTGAGAGAGATTGAGAGAGAGAGAGAGAGAGAGAGAGAGAGATGGAAAGACAAAATTTGATGGTCGGCGGGGGGAGAGGGCTGAGAGAAGAGGGAGGGAAAACGGGTGTTCGATTCGAATCTTTCGAGATACTTATTATCGATTGTCCTCCTTCTTTCTCGTCGAACCAAAAAAAAAAAGAAAGAAAACGAAGGAAGAAAACGACGCTGTTGTTGTTGTTGTTGTTGTTGTTGTTGTTGTTGTACACGAGCGCGGGTATAGTGCAAACTGATAATTATATACTACGATAACGATGACTTCTAAAATATAATCGAATATATCGCGTCGAGAATTAAGCATGCCAAGTCGTCAGAGCTATGTAATAAGTTTTTCATTGAATAACCTTGCGCTTTCTTTTTTCTTTTTCTATTTTTTTTTTTTTGTTTTCTCTACGAAGAATCAGTGCACGATCGTTAAATTCTTTAAACCCTTCTTCCTTCTTGTTCCTTTTCTTTTTTCTTCTTTCTTTTTTTCTCCTTTTTTTCCATCTCTTCTCTTCTCTTTCCCGTTTCCTTTCTCTCTTCTTAGTGTCCACGTGAAATAACGAAGAAAAAGGGGAGGGAAAAAAACTGACATAAGCGAGAAAATACAACCAAAAACACATAATGTTATTATAAACAATTAATTAATAAAAGACAAATCTTGTTTGTTGTTACTCGTGCTATTCCTCCACAACTTTTTTCTCTTTCATCTTTTCTCTTCCTTCATTCTTTTCTTTTTTTTTTTTTTATTTCGATACCACATCTATGACGGGTCTCCTTTTAAATTGGGTATTAGAGAAGAAAGGGATATTTTTTTTTTTTTGGTAATATTTCTCTCGACGTTGGTGGTATAGTACGTATACTAATTGTCAAGTTGACGATATTTTTTATTATATTTTTTCTTTTCTTTTTTTCTTCATTGAAATATACATATCAATGAGACAAACGTCATAAACGATCGACGAGTAATATATTATATTAATAAGTATTATATCGGATACATGCATTAATGGATGGGGAAACTCTTCTAGAAAGAGCTTCCATATCAAGAAGCTGAAATTGTTATATTAATTGAGAAGTTATTTTTACGAAGTTAACTCTTCCTCCCAAATGGTTTCCGTAAGGATAGCGATGTTGTCCAATCCACGCATTGGCGCATACTCCAAAGTCCACATCAGGTTGGTAAATACAACTGTGGATAGATCGGACAAGATAAAAGTATTTAAACTTTGAAGTATTAACGCGTGATCGTATTCGCGATTGCTCGTAAAGGTGAAAACGTGGAAAGAAAAAAAGATAAGGGTGGGGGGGAAGAAAAAAAAAAGAAAAGAAAACAGCGAAACATTTGAACGAGATCGATTTTTTATTCGAAATACTCACGTATCTCTCCTTGGTATAAATCGGCGATTAGTTCGGGACAAGAGCTGTTGCACGGGTTGATCGGGGTCAATCGCAATTGGGTGGCACCTCGAAGCTGCGCCAGAGCAATCAGGCCGGAATCTAATTCAACCCTTTTATAATTAGGACTGTTGTAATCCGAGGACATGAGGACCCAATTGAAGTGAGCTGGGGAGACCGTGCTCGATAGAAAGTAAGGTCTCTGATAATACTTTCTCAATACTTTTACCGCATTTATGTCACAATTTTGCCAATGTACAAACCACTTGGCAACTTCGGGCGAGTGTACTCGGCGTAAAAATGCGGCCAAATCAGACGAGCCCATTCGTAAATTCGACGTTAGAGCGCAGGGGACAGTTTCCATCAAACGTTCGTTGTCCAGGTAAAGCTGATCGAATGATAATTGAAAATTGATTATGCCGCTCGAATGGCTCCCCCGCATATTTGGGACGTACGTTATCGATATTCGTTTCGTTTTGTTCTGTTTGTTATGTTTTTCTATTCTTTTCTTTTCTTTTCTTTTTCTAGTTTTACTCACGTGAGTTATATTATCGAACCAAAAGTAATCCGTATTCATAACCGCCCATGTGTCCATCGCGTCGGTGATTATGGCCGGTGCATCCCGACTAAGATAATTATCAACGAGGCTGCGATATCTTACGTCCGATAAACGATCAATCGTTTCAAGCGCTTCGCAAGTCTTCAAATTCACAAATACATGTAAGAATATGTGAAAATACGTGTTCTTCTTTTTTTTTCATCCTTTTTTTTCTTTTTTATTTTTCTATTAAAAAAAAAAAAGAAAAAGAAAGAAAGAAAAAAGAAAGAAAAAAAGACTAGTCATGCGCACGATAAACCTGCTAAAATTCTACCTACCAAGCAATCCTCCTCCGTGACCGAGTAATGGTTGTAAAAGGGATTATTAAGCATGCAGTTTTCGTAATAAAGATGTTGCCAGTTCCATATTGGTAATATTTTCATCAAGAATAAACGGCTAAGGGCGGCAAAATGGGTCCCAATGAAATCAAGTTGGGTCACCAGGCAGGCCATTGAGCCTAACGCAACGAACAGCAATGTGAAACGTAAAGCAAGTTGCAACCATGAACGGCGCAACGCCACTATCAAAGGTTGACAAATAATCTCCATTTCATCCTCGGTAAAACCAGCCTGCTGACAATATCTGAAAACATAGATATAGGAGAATGAAAGGACACACACGAAGCTTTGTCGTTAGATTTTTAACCATTTTTTTTTCTTCTTTTTTTTTCTTTTTTTTTTTCTTTTTTTTTTTCTTTTTTTATTCTAAATTATAGCATCGTTTCAATCGACGAGATAAGAAACAAGGAAATATTTATGAGTATGGAGAATTACTTGTAAAATAAATTTAGCTCCTCATCGATTAGTTTCAGCTTCTCCGAATGGGTCAATTCCTGCTGCTCCTTGACATACACCACTTTACGCGGTGGTTTCACGCACTTGCTACTCGACATTTTCTTTTCGTTTTCCTTCACCAAAAGATACTTCGCGTATTCTCGAATCAACGCAATATCTCTCGTAACTCGAAGAAATGTCGGGGTAAAAGCGACAGAGTGCTTTAGCCGGCTACGCCGAGCAAAATTGCACCCGCAGCGCACGCGCTCTATCTCTCTCTTCCCTCTCCCACTCTCTATCTCTGTCTCTATCTCTGTCTCTCTCTCTCTCTCTCTCTCTCTCTCTCTCTCTCTCTATCTTACTCACCCCCTTTGAACGAGTATCGATTTTCAACCAAACGCGGGATATTGTCTACATTTTAAAATAAATTTTTCGTCGGCTTTACGATATAAAATTTCACGTTCCCCGTTACTTTCATTCCGTCCGCTTATAATTTCTATTCAATTAAACATAATTACAGGTCTTACTATTTTACTTAAATGAGATAAGAATGAGAATAGGCAATGTAACAACGAAAATAAAAGAATTAATCAATTCAAGACAATATAATACAACTCCTTTTTCAATCTGTATTCACGTATTCGTTTACAATGGCGCAATGCCATCATAAGCTTCAATGCTAACCTATCTAATTTAACTTTCATGTATCTTTCGTAATCTTCCGCAGTGAAGAAGTATTTACATTCTGAAATTAAAATATAAATTATATATTAATTGATAATTATTTCGTGGATCATTATTTCGCTTATACAAATCCATTGAAGATATATACTTTGGCAGTTTTTTTTTTTTTTTAGTCAAAAGAATAATTACCATTGCCTTCGCAAATAATATCTTGTTTTTTATAATATAAATAAAGATCGAGGTCGCCTTTTTTTCTAGCGACTACCTTCCCAGCAAACAACAAAGAATATTTGGCCTTTAATACCATATTGATGGAATTAATTAAACCATTAATCATTTGCAAGGACTGTCTTCCGATCATATACTTTGGTAATTGATCGAACTCTTCCTCCTTAATCAAACATATTCTTGGATATTCTGGTTCATTAAAAAGTGCCTTTTTACAATCCTTAATAGCAGATCCTTGAACATCTACCATATTTTTAAGATCTACATTTTTCTCCTTGTTTTCATTAACATTCGGCGTATGAGAAAAGATGGCGACAGAACATGCATCAGGAATAGATTGTATCGACTCGATCTTGTTATTATTTGCATACTCCGTTAACAATTTTTCTGGGACATTTTTATACATGTCTAATATTTTCTCATTCAAATGTTGATATAATAATATCATCTTCTATATAAAAGAAATGTACAAATAATATAATTTATCCAACATATCTATATAATTTTGTAAAAAAATATTCTCTCCGACTTACCTTCGAAGAATTATTGTTTTCCTTCAATCGATCTAAATACTTTCTTAAAGTACAAATTTCATTGGAAATATCAAGGAAGGAGTCTTGAATAAGCATAAGGATCTCCTTTAAATTGTTTCTACCTGTAAATACAATTTTAAAAAAATAAGAAAATGTTACCCTTTAAAATATGATTAAGTATACTTTATAATTGTTACAATAAATGTACGTTACTCGTTATGAATGTTGTTTCCATTTGAAGTCGATTAAGCTTTTCTAATTGGCCTTCAATCAGGTCCTGTATATTTAATTCACATTCCATTTTGATAAAGAATCAAAATACCTTGTCGTGAAAATAACGAATATATTGAGAAATTTGAATTTCCCAAAGCTAGTAATATAGAGATAGATAAGAAAGGTAGACATTGTTCCATAAATTGTTTTATGTTAAAGGATTTCATACCGATAGATGGCGGTAATCATTTATTTGTCCAAAAATATTATTAACGATGTGATACTTTAAAGAACATATAATTAAAAAAGATCACTTGGGATTTATATTATTTAATTTCTAAGAAATTATCCATATTTAATCCAATAGGAACTAATCAAAATTAATTAAAAAATAATCAAAATTAAATAAAAAATATTAGTGCGTCACGCGATGCTAGCGCCACCATTTGACGTAATGACCAATTTTACATACTTGAGAAAAATAATTTCAAATTACGCGGTACGTGCGATAACAATTGACGGAACGACGTATGCGCTTGGTAGAGTTGATTTTTATTTCTTCGTATTGCTTCAAATTCGTGAGGAATATTCATAATAACAATTTCTTTTTCATCGTTGCAGACAATAAAGTTGCAAACTTCCTTAGAAACGAGCTGAAATAATGTATTCAAGTAACAATTAATTACGAATATTGAATCGAAGATTAAGTCAACAATGATCTAATCTGATTTAATTAAAAATAAAAAATCTATCATTAATAATTCAATTGAATATATTATTTTGTTGAATTAATTTCAAGTTTTTATATATAAATATAAATATATATATATATATATATATATATATATATATATATAATATATTAATATTACAGTTACTTTGTTACATTGTAGCTAATTGAAACTAATAAGAATGAGCTATTAAAACTATTTAAATATCAAAAAATATATATATCGCGTTGTCTTGTATGTAATACGATGTTAATATTTAAAGCACAATGAAGTTGTTAGTTTTTATTCCACAAACTTTCCACGCCGAAAAATCTGGTTATGTATTTGGTAAAATTATATATGACAAGAAAGGAGATATGAAAAAATATTACATTGTTGGTATATGTGAAAAAGATATAAATGAAATAAACAAGTCTGTTAACCTTATTGGTTATTATTATAATACCAATTATATTATTGAAAATGTAGATAGAAAGTACATGGACTGGATGGATATTTGTCTTACTATAGAAAACTCATCTTGTAATATTGATTACAACTACTGCATAAAAAATATTATTAGTAATAACAAAAAAATTTGTCTATCGTCTTGTTCCATTATCATTATAATCTATGATTTGTTAGCATTACAAGAGACTGAACTGTTGGTTGCTAAAACAACATCCAACGATCATTTCTATGAGCTTATGAAAATATTACAAACGGAAGAAGTTAAATATAGTATAAAAATGAAATCTAATTTTGTTTCTTTAAAGGAAACTTTTATTCATTATCACGCATATTTATGTTTGATTCCAATTCTTTTTTTTCTTAAACTCACTGATAAATTACTACCAATATTAAAATATTCATCATTGGGTTTACATTTAAATGGATGGTTAGAAAATGCCAAATGGGTATTGATAAATATAATACAAAAAAAAAGAATTACCTTGAAAACGGGCAGTTATATCTCTGCTACAATTATAGATATTTTATTTGGTGTAATAGTTTTAAAATTATCATTATGTTACTTTAATGATGTATCACCTTCTGAAGTATTATTGAAGAATGCAGAGGCAAGTATTGATCGTTACATATGCAATTACTTTTTCTTTTTGATAGATTATATACATATATATATATATATATATATATATATATATATATATATATATATGTATGTATGTATATATATATATACATTATATTAAACTTGCAGAAAGTAGTGGAATCATTGAAAAATTTGATTCAATGGCTAATGGGTGCCCCAGCTGGTTTAAAATTAAATTATCCATTTAATAATATGCTTGGAAAATTTTTCTTATATCATATACACCTATGGTGGACATTTCTGATATTTATGACACCTGTAATGGATTTTGCATTTGAAGTATTATTATTATTTGGAAAGCTTGGTATTACTTTTCAAATATCAATAGCCTCCGATCTTTTAGCACTTATTAGTTTCCATACATATTGCATTTATGTTTATGCAGCAAGGTATGAAAGTATTATATACATAATCTATCAATTCTCGTACAATTATAAATTTTATAAAGAAGATAATTATTATAATGAACATTGCAGGCTCTTTAATATCCAATTAAATGCACTCGTATCTCTATTTAGACTGTTTTTGGGGAAGAAAAAAAATCCTTTAAGAGAAAGAGTGGATTCTTGCCAATATAAGCCAGATCAACTATTTGTTGGGACTTTATTATTTACTGTTCTCCTATTTCTTGTACCAACAACATGGGTATATTATACAGTTTTTACTACGGTAAATAAATAATTTTCATTAGTGTTATTACTTGGCCATTGGTTACTAATATTTTCATATTTGTACAATTCAGTTTAGACTTTTGCTGACTGTCTTTAGCGGACTTTTAGCTAGACTAAGACTTTATTTTCAAGTTACACCTGTCTATGCATTTATTAAATGGTTATTTAATTCTTATTCAACACGTAGTAAGTAATTAACAAAATTTACATTTTCATTATACAATAATATACATATAGTTTCAAAAGTTTTATAAATATTTGAAATTTTAGGTAGCATTTATATTAAATTACATTCACAACAGTCAAAGAATAATACGACAATAACTTTATGGATGACAATGGTAACATCCTCATGGGGTCTAACATGGAAAAACTGTGTCATAGACACAATAGCTTATCAACCATCTATTAAATGGAGCGAAATACTGAACAGTATAATATGGGGACAATTGATATATCCATTGTAGTAAAATTGTCTATAGAAAAAACCAAATCGATATGTAATAAGGAAATTTTTATTATTTTATGTTTGTTAATCAATGGATCCTTTCAAATTTATTTGAATAAATATATTTATATATGTTCAATAATTATCTATTTATTTAATTGATAATTTAAGAAAAGAAAAAAACAATACTATATAATTGGATGAATCAAATAATCCAATTACATATAAAAATTGATTACTAACAGTATTTACAGTTATAATTTCTTGAAAGATGTCGATGCTGCATTTATTTTATTAATATTAGGTACTATCTCTGGTAACGACTTACTCAAATTTAGATCTATATCGTTCTCTTCTCTTAAAATAAAAAAATAAATCATAAAACTCATTAGACTAATTGATATAATATGAACTTCATATGGATGTCTTTCAGTGCCAGGGTTACGTGTTCTGGCAGCAAGCCAAGTCGATGCTTCTGAATTAGAATACTTGATAGGGTCGTTTGAACTTTCATCATTTACCATTTTTTCTTTCGATGATGCCTTCCTATTGCTTTGAAGGAAGATGTTGTTAAGACTTGTCTGTCTGGAATCCAGATTTTTCTTAAATTATATATAAAAACTGAAAACTATTTATTTAATTAAATTAAACTGTAATATTAATTTTCGAACTATTATATAATAGAACTGTGATAACATATAACAATTAGAAATATACATAAAATAATAGATGACAATAATTAGTTGACCTTCAAATAATTTATCAACAAATGCGTTAATAAAACTAATCAATGCGAACTCATAATGCCTGTGATTCTCCATTCAATTTCAACATAATTTAAATCGAATATAAACAAACAAAAAAACAATGTTTATCACTTTTAATATATACCATCATAACCTCTACGTATGTGCATCATTGTTCATAAAAACAAACACGGTAAATTACCTGGCGAAAAAAATCTTTTTCCATTGATTCTGAAAGTTTACTTTTACAAATTGCGTGAACATTTTGATAATACTTTATGATTTCCTTGATCAATGATTTAGTATTTTATTGTAATTTACAACGCTAACTCAAGTTCTTCGTAAATGTCTGTTATAAATTATATGTACATATATGCAAGTTTATAGAATAGCGAATTATTTATGTAACAATATATGAACATATATATATATATACATATACACGTATAAATTATAATTAGTTGAGGAATTTGTAGTTTTTCTTAATTGGATTGTAGAGAATTAAAGAAAATGAACCAACGCACATGCGCTGACGCGATGTATATATATATATATATTGAATGCACACACATGAATACATCGAAGGAAAAAAGTCGTTGGCACATGCTGCGGCAACCTATCTCGAATCTCCGCATGGCACTAATACATTTTATCGCAAATAACCCTTTAATTTTTACTTCGAAATAATTACCAATTCGTATTACCCGTTTTCTAGCCCGTGCTCAGCTCATTCGCACATAATATATTTGTTTTATCATCGTATATTATGGGTTTCGAGAATACGTCAGATTTTGGGGTTAGAAAATCTAAATCGCGAAAGCGTACGAAAATCCGAAAGAATATATTGGAAGGTAAAACAGTATTATTGATGAATTTGTAATGTGATATTGTTGATTATATTATTTAAATATTGTAACGTAATAGATTTGAAAAGAAAGATAAGCGTCTCGCGTTTTTAAATAATATTATTATGGAAAAATGTAGAAAATGCAATATATATGTGTATATATATATATATATATATATATATATATACGCGCTAAAGTTTGATTTAAAAAAAAAATTATAAGAAGTAAAAATAACTATTTTGTTATATATTAATTGGAAAAGAAAGAAAAAGAAAAAAATAAAGACGATATATGATGTATTCAGATTTTTTACACATCATTTTCGGTTGTTATTAATAAGTAAATCATTTATTTTCTCATTTCGTACTTTAATCAATTATCGAATTATGATAATAAAGTAATTAGTACTTCTATATTGTTAATGTTACAAAAGTACGAAAATACGCATTTTTTTTTTGTAAGTTTTCTATATCCGACGTCGTGTAGCATACACAATTAATATGTCTGTTTATTGACAGATAAGAAATCTCAAGTAAATTCTGACACAAATATTATAAAGAATGGCGATGATGAAACAGGAGAATCTAATGAAGCTCTTCTGGAAAGAACACAACAAAGGACAAGTAAACGCAAAATTAATGGTAAAATTTCTAAAAATAGTCTTAATCATAAAGCAACGAAAAGCAAAATAGAAGAAACTGGTAGCACTGATATATTGGAAAAGGATTCGAGCGATACTGAATTATTGACAGATGAAAAAATGTCAAAACGTCGAAAACGTGGAAGGTGAAAAAAATTACATTTAAATTGTAATACATAATGATATTATTGTTTGTTGAAAGATTTTGTGACCTGATTTATGCTTTTAGTACCACACTTGTTGAGAGTAATGATGGTACAGGAAACTTAAATACTAATGGTCCTGAAGAGAGTGCAAAAGAAACAGAAACACCTTCAAAACGAAAAATAAAAAGAGAAAAAGCTGAACAAAGAGAGGCAGAAAAGCGGGAAGCTTCTAAACTAGAGGCAACTCAAAAAGCACTAACTTATGTCAGAAAGGTATAAAATGGGGCAGTATGAAATATTGGATCCATTAACAGGCTATTTTTTTATTTCGTGTTTTTTTTTTGTTTCTAGTGGAAATATTCCAGAAGTGAATGGAAATTCGAAAAAATAAGACAGATATGGTTAATGGACAATTTACTTGACGATAATGTAATCCCTGATGAAGTATTTCCGATAGTATTAGAGTACTTTGAAGGTTGTAAAGGTATGGCTAGAGAACAACTTTTGAAGAAAGGTATGGATGTTGTACGGATTGCAGAAGAAGATATAGAAAAGAGAGATGAGACTGTTGAATCTGTATCATATAAGAGAGCTAGATCACTTTTACAAGCATTACCAACTGAAACATAATAAACACTAGCTTATATCGAATAAAGAATTAATGTAAAAGAATTTTAATTATTGAAAAAACAATTGAGTGGTTCGAAACCATTCATGATTTTCATAATATCAGAATAATTACTTGTATTTGTACCAGTTAAATAATAATTATGATAAATATATAATACTTTAAGGTGAACAACAAATGAATTATGTAAGATACGGGTTTAATTGACTAATGAGATCAGACATTAGTATTTTGCATTCTAATTTATATAAATTATTATCGATAAATGTTTATATACTAAAACTCATATCGCTGTAAATGTTCCTGTTATATCTATCTCCACGAACGTATATAAAAATATAAAATTGTATGTTACATCATAAATAAATTTTAAATTTATTCCATTCCACATTATTTCAGATGAGTTTAAATAAAATTCAATTGTACAACATCAAACAAAATGGTCTAATGATATAATCAATTTTTATACTAAAAGAGAAAAATATCTATTTAATAATTCAAGATCTTTTAATCGTTTTACATATAATTATTATGAAGTAAAATACAGAATATAATTTCTTATATAACTCCAAACTATAAAAGTATGTGAAAGATATATTTTACTTGGACATAAATGATAAATAAAAAGACATAACGACAGAGTGTAGAAAAATCATTAAAAATTGTTTAGATATCATTAATATTTTGAATAATAAAAGTTTACTCTCGCTTGTAATTATTTGATTTTTTATAATGCATAATAATATTGTATAAATATATTACCAGGTATTGAAGGTAATATTACAAAAATATTTTTAAGATAAATGATACATATTAAAACAAAGTACGAATTACAATCTTTTACTCCAATTTCTTTGTATTTAATAAAAAAAAAAAATAAATAAATAAAAAAAAAGAGAAACAGTCCAAGTTGAAAAGTATGTACGTATTTTTTTTTTTTTTTTTTTTTTTTTTTATAAGTATATAACAATATGCCACAGCTACAAAAGGTACAACAGGACCGTACTATATTTAACACTAGATTGTACTATTCTGCATATTTGTTAACAAATTGTCTGAGTTTGTCTGTATCTTGTAAACCGACAACTCTTTCCAAGACTTTCCCGTCCTTCATCGCAATTAAGACAGGAACGCTGCCAACCTGAATCAAGTATTAAATGATTGTATAAGAAATCAAACAAAAATAAATATGAATTGTTTGTAGAAGGACAAGTAAAATGAATTACTAACTTCATAATCAAGCGCAAGATCACTGTTTTCGTCAATGTCAACCTTAGCCAAAAGTACTTTTCCCTGTTTCTCTGCGATCACCGATTCTAAACGAGGAGTCAACATGCGGCATGGATTACACCACCTACAGAAAGACGAATGTTTTTTCATAATCCAATTAGTACCTTTTTTTTTATCTTACAAAGAATTTATTTACAAAAAAAAGGAAACAAAAATTAAAAAAAAAAAAGAGATTTCTGACTTAGGTTAATATCATTATTTATTATTATTATTATTATTATTACTCACGTCGCGAAAAAATCGACGATCACAGGCACTTTAGAATTTTTTACGCGTTCATCGAAATCCTTAGGATCTTGAATCTTGAAAGTCGCCGATAGTGCATGCTCTTGTGCCGATGGATTTGCAAAATTCCTTACGTTGAAATTCTTACGAACGGCTCTGATACCAACGCGCAACATTTTGTTCACTTTTTAATATTAACGTAGTTGATCGATGTTTATTTGTAAATATAATTACTTGCAATGTTTAAGAAATCTTATAATCGATTTGGCGCGTAATAAATAATTATTTTCTGTGGGTTACTGTTTACTCCTCTTTTTCTTTTCTTTTCTTTTTTTTTTTGTCGCACTACGATTTCGGACGAATGTGCAACGGGATGAAATAGTTATTTCGATAAATAATCACAATGTATAGATGGCGCATTAGGTTAGCGATAAAACAGAGAATAAACAACATTATCTACGGTCAGTAAAATAATAGCGAGACGTTATCGACCGTTCAGCGGATAATTTAAAAAAAAAGAATGAAACAACAGTTTCTCCCTTTTACCGAGCGTCGGTAAAAGAATCGAAAAACGATCACACGAAAAAAGGACCGTCTTGGAAAATTTGTAAAAAAAAGAAAACAAATAAAAAAATTAAACGAAAAAGCTTCATCGTATGTTATATTTTTTAAATGAAATCTTTAAACATATCCAACGAACGTCAAAGCGAATAGCACTATAATTATCTCTATAAATGATTAATTAGAAAGGAATGTGTTTGTAATGTATGTTCGTTTAAGACGACACGTACCATCGCTGACTGATACGAGGGGGAAAATGTTGTTCATTGATATTCATATAGCAGAGAATCATCTACGGAGTAGAATGCAATGCGCATATAATGGACTGAAGAGATGTTAATCGAAACCAAAAGTTTTCCACGACAAACGGAATGACCTTGATAATTATTTATCTTGTAAAAATAAATTTTTGCGAAACAAACGATTATCCTGATATGTAATTATATTGATCGCATAAGCGAGCGTAGGCGGCATTCACGGAGGTCTTATTTCACAACATATCGTTAGGATTGCGTACGCAACCCAGACGCACGTCCCAGTAATGGCGCGGTGCGGTGCGGTGCGGTGCGGTACATTGTCCGCATCGAGCGGGACGGAAACGGCTTGTATTTTAGCTGGAGCATTTAGACGCACCGAGCGGGGACACGCTTCGTTGCAATGAATTATTTATTTATATGTTACATTCAGAGAAAATACAGAATGAGAGAGAGAGAGAGAGAGAGAGAGAGAAGTGGAATATTGATTTCATTCAGTAATTTTTTTCTTTTTTTTTTTTGTAACATTAAAATTATTACAAAAAGAATCGTATTATCTCTTTTACTTCGTTTTTCAAAGTTCGTTAAGAGTTATACGTGTGTAACAATGTGAATGAAAAAATGATTGAAAATCAATCAAGGATATACGTTTTCGATCAGATTACGTCGACTATTATTTTGTATCGAATTACGATAATAAATACTTATTATTGAAGAAAGAAAAAAATAAAAGAAGAAAAAGGAAAAACAACTACATATACGTACAACCAACACCGTCAACTATCCAACAGGAGTATTGAGCCTATGGATTAAGTACTTAGCATAGGAAACCACGTAGTGGCTTAATTGCTAAATTGAGTCGTTTGGAGATGCGTACTTTTCGTATCGGCCTAACGTCTGTTTAATGCGACGTGTACGATGAACACGTGCCCGTACACCCTTCAACTATTCTGGCATTGTGATGTTACGTAAAATAAAGTATGCATCATTCATCGCTAAGGCGAACGTAAAAATAAAAAAATATATATATATATATATATACGCATATATTTTTTCTTGTTTTCTGTTCTAGTAAAAAAAGAGAAAAAGAGAGAAAGATAGATAGAGAGAGAGAGAGAGAGAGAGAGAGAGAGAGAGAGAAAGATTTATTGTTGTCCTTAAAAACGATTATAATTAAAGTCAAATATTAGATTCGTCAATTCCGATTTTCATTTTCATATTTCTCATATTGTCTCAGGTATTATTATTTCATCGTTGCGAGCTTTTTCAACGTTTCTCGTGATTTAACGAAGCTAAAATCACGGCACATTTCGTCTCATATAAAAATATTTTTATTGTAATCCAATATAACGCAAGATTACGTTATCTCGTGATATATTAAACAAAATAAAATGATAAAATGTGAAAAGAAAATAGTTATATAAGATGGTGATGACGCCTGAGCGTGGCTGCATGTTTCATCGATTGGTATGTAGCCATCAAATAATAAAAAAAAAAAAAAGAAAAAAGAAGAAGAAATAAAGAAAAAAAAAGAGAATAAATTTGTATTATGCGGATGTCAATTATCTGCAATATCTCAAATCGTTATAATCTATCTAAATTTGTAATTGTATAAAATCTTTCGCGGAAATAAAAGGATAAGAGATAGAAGACGCAACGCGTTTTCTCGTTCTTTCATATCAGTATTGCACAATAGCGATACTAAACGAGAATACTCTGAGCGAGCATGTCGTTCGCGTGCCTTTCGACGTTCTAAAGACGAAAGGACATTTAATCGAGGAAACGTGCGCCATACCAATTACATTTAAGAATCAAGATAATTCCTTAGCAGTCTAGTCTCTCTCTCTCTCTCTCTCTCTCTCTCTCTCTCTCACGTTGGCGTCAAGGTTCCGCTGGTTCGCATCGTCTGCCATCTCACGCATCCATAAAACGTGTGTGTACGCTTCGGACTACGTTTCTAGTCTTTACTTGACATAGAAAATCAATCCATGAAAATGGATTTTTGCGTTGGAGCCATGTCGTTTCCCATAAAATTGACCCTACACGTTCGTCGTCCCACGTGCGCGTTACCACGTCTATTGTTTTCTTTTATTTCTCGAGATTTTCGAGGTCGGTCAATTGCACGTTAATTTTTGTCGTTGAAAAATTTCGTCGTTTCTATCGTATTATATCATATATTATAGATTTGTGATCGATAAAAAAAAAAAAAAGAAACAAAAAATAGGCATACTCAAAGATTTTTCAGAAGACAATGAATGGGCATGAGAAAGGGAAGAAGAAGGTATTATTATTAAACGTTGGTACGAGATGGGAGTCCATCGGCCTTTTTTTTTTTTTTTTTTTTTTTTTTTAAAAGGATGATTATGTAAGTCGTAAGAAAAGAACACATAAGAGTGAGTCGAGACTTATTCAATGGCTCAAGGCCAATGGGTAACCTATTCGAGTCAGCGTGGTGCCAGTCGGATGAAATTTTATAGATCGATGGTTACCATAACTACCAACGGTGGGTCTACCCTTCATTATTTTGTAACCCCCATTGCCGTGTCCATACACACATACACACACACACACACGCATATATATATATATACACGTACGTAACCGTCGGTTGCAAAGACCCCACCTCTCTTTTCTAAGCGGCTTCCACGATGCGAACCGTTTTCATTTAGGATGGTAAATTTTTTCCACGATGTTCCATAGGGTCGTCGAACGTTATGGGGATAACGCCGTAGGCCGTTTCCTCTATATATCAAACAATCAAACGGATTTTATACTCTGATGTAAAAGTATATGTCTACTCTACTTTTTCAATTCGATGCAATTTGAGATGGGCACTTTAAAGTTTGCAATTATCTCGAAATAAGGACAAATATTTATGGACGATCTTTTCCTTATACGTATTAGATGGATAATTTTTGCTCAATTTCTTGCATCCTGTTTGTCTCCTTTGCTATATCTCTTGAGAAAGAAAGAGAAACAAAAAAAAAAAAGAAAAAAAATTCTTCCTTCAGGTTTTCTTCAATAAATACTTGGAGACCCTTTATCGTTCGCAATTCGAAAGATCAAAAAGATCCTGTCTTTGATCCCTCCGATCCCTCCGACGGGTAAAACGGGTTGTGACGAGTCTATTGAATCAGTATCGCTTCAGTGCACAATGTGTAAACAGACATGATACAGTTAAAATATATAAGTATAAATTGAATTAAAACAATGTAAAAATTATATATATATATATATATATATATATATATGTGTAAATTATTATATTGACTCAAGATCGTACGAGACGCTTGAAATTACGTAGATATTTAGCTTCAACACGTTTATTTCTTTTTCACACATATATATATACGTAAGTATTTATATACATAACTATGTCCATTAGCGTCTTGAAAATGTCTGTCAGAAATAAAAATGTTAAAAATGCGAACGAGCATTCGAATGGGGGGACTGTCAGTGGAAGCTTTCAAAGCATGCAAAAAGAACCTTTCGAAACATTAACTATTCGTTAAGTACATGTAAAAAGATCTCTCGTAGTGTGTCAATTATCGAGGTTTCTACTTTAAAAATATCGTTGTATCGTTAATATCATTTCCTTAACATACATATATAAATCAAACGACAATTCGAAATTTTAACGACAATGCATCGAACGTGGCAATTTACGTATTATTATCATGATTCGACGTTACTTAAATTGTACCGAATCGATTTTCATAATCGTACGAACAAAATCGAATGTATTACGTATATATGAAATATTATAATGTAAAATTTCGTTGAAACACGGAAATGTTGAACTTCATTACGAATCCTAAACGATAAAAATTTGCAAATCAATTCAAAAACTTTCAAATTTCGCGATATGAATCGTTATCCGAACATTTGTTCCGTTCGAACTTCGTATAAAGGCATGCCGATAGCGCGTCAAAACTCCAGAATATCCATTAGAGAAATGGACAGGCGGACGATACGAAATACAATATTCATCCAATTTTGATCATACACAGCGAAGCTATCGTATTCCTTTCTCTATTTCTCTTTCTCTTATCTATCATCGTTCTACGTTACTTATCGACTTCCTTTTCAATTCGCTGATCGATAACAAACTGCTCCTCTCTCTTTGTCAAACGTTCCTACATTGGGGATCGATGTTTCTAGCTTTTGCAAGGTCATTGGGAAACGGATATGAGGGTGCGGCATTCGTTTAAATGCCAAACATAGCTTTATGCTCCTCAAATTAAACGCGTTTCTTTCCACGAATACGACAGATATCATTTATCGATAATCATTTAAGGCTGGATTGCGTTTAAGTAATGGGGAAAAAAAAAAAAACATTTGTTTGAGAAGAAAAAAAAACAGGAAAAAAGAAAAAAAATATGTTTTTATAGAAAAGAAGAATAGTGAATATTCCGTCTATTGTCAATATTGAAAACTTTCATAATTCACAATATAATAACATACACACACACACACACATGTATGTATGAGCATTAACGTAGACGTTGTAAGATTGAGATAATAAGAAAAAAATTACTCGTTCGATTGATAATAAATATAGACATAATATTATCAACAATATATCTCGGCAATTAGTTTATATAAGAGTTCATTATTATTGAGTTTTATTGAACGATAAAAAGAATGATAGATCTTGGTCACGAGCTACGAACGAGTGACAGCAATTTAGCGGGTGAAACGTCGACAATGTGAAGTATCGAAAGGGAGGTAAAAAGCGAACAGGGAGAGAGATAGAAAGAGAGAGAGAGAGAGAGAGAGAGAGAAAGAGAGAAAGAGAGAGAGAGAGAGTGAGATAGAAGAAATCAAAAGAGAAATGACTCATCGTCAATCCAGGCGAGAATACCGCAATAGACGCATCCGGACTGTTTCTCGTCAACGACGTGACATCGAAGTTGTCACGGACTGTCATTATACATATACACACGTTCGTAATTCACGTACTTACATTTCACACTACTAACAAATAAATATACGACTGACGTAATCGTATCCGCCCTTATATTACGTTATTTTAAGGACACAATTTCGATACACATTAGCGATGGAATAATTACATAACGTTAACATGATATATTCGTCGTGATTCGAAACTTTTAATATCCCTTAATGGAATAGCTATATGTATGTATATATTTTTGGAACAAGAAATATATACATGCGCGTGTACGTAAGTAGAATACATACATATGTAGACACTCCTTTATCTCTTCCACCCTGAACACCTGCCATACACGTGGGCTAATCGTGTTTGTCGTTAACTAGTTACGAAACTTCGTTTGATTTCGTTTCAATGTTGTATCATTAAATATTAGAGATATGATGCTAGATAAAAACACGAATTTAACGTGTGCACATTGGGAATCCAAATGGTTTATATTCGAAACAGTTGGCGAAAGATTAGCGTAATGAGGAAACGAATAAAAGCCGTTTGCAAATTATTAATTAATATACTACTTTAAGGTCTTCTCCTTTTTCTTGTTATTTAATAATCGATCTTATGCGATGACGAAGCTTTTTAATATTCATATCTCAATGAAAATTGCAAGGTCAAAATTCGAAATATTTCAATAGCGATCATTGGTGTCACCATTCTTTAATCACAATAAATCAATGAATTATACATACATGAGAAAGTTAAAGCGAAAGGAAAGTGGGACTGAAGTTTAATTGAAGAATTTAAAAGAAAAAAAAAAAAACAAACAAAAAGTTAAGATAAAGAAGAATATCGATCGAATCATGATTATACTATCTATTCGAAAATACATAGGATTTGTTTTAGGGACAGTTTTGTCATGTGAGAAACAGTTAATCCTATTAATACGACAATATTAAAAGGTATACGCGAATTAATTGTAAAAATATGAATAATGAAATTCACACGTGTAATGGAATTCACGCGTGTAAATGATTATTTATTATGTTATAACATTACCATTATTAATCGTCAGAAGGATTTGATTAAACAAATTAGTTCGAATTATCGAGA
Organism: Dolichovespula media; assembly: GCA_911387685.1. Taxonomy (NCBI): domain Eukaryota; kingdom Metazoa; phylum Arthropoda; class Insecta; order Hymenoptera; family Vespidae; genus Dolichovespula; species Dolichovespula media. Next base: position 3,528,548 of record OU426859.1, read on the forward strand.
ATCTAATTATTTATATATATCCAACGGCCTTGAAACGAGCGAACAAATTTGAAACTCTTCTTTAATGCACGGACATGTGTGCATACAAACAAGAAGAGCAAACGCTCTGCGAAACGTCTAAGAAAATTAGCAGAAGATGCTAATAAGTGGTCCTCATTGATATTTATACCGCGAATATATCGCAGTTACGTGTACTAACAGTACAGTTGTAACCAATCTATCGTACCATTTTTAGCGGTTAAAATCCTTTTGATGAACGTGAAAGAATGTTGAGTTGTCGTTAGTTGACACCCTTCCCCCGTTCATTCTCTCGGAGTTCTCATTAGTTAATTAGAGAGTATACAAGGACTGTGGCCCTAATTCGCAACTTGCTCTTATAAACGCTCACGTTATCGAAGTAATAAAAACATGATGTAATTTTAACATTAACAAACATATATTATTTCTCCCTTTCATGTATATATTCGACCTTGATTGATTCAATTGTTATCGAAATTTATAATAGATATAAAATTTCATTTAGATTATATATATATATATTTAAGTATGACAAATATTTTGATAACGATTAACATAAAAAAAAAGAATTGTTGATGAAAACGGTGCAACAATAGAGTTATTTGCATAACGGTTGATTCATGAGCATGTGACAAGTAATATAATGTTCTAACAGTAATAAAGACACGCGAGAGTCAATTTAATTTGAAAGTCTTCATATATGACACGATTTTACAAGAGAGAGAAAGAGAGAGAGAGAGAAACGCAAGATAAACGGGAAAATATTCATGGTCGTTTTTCTTTTTTCAAAAAAATTAATTTAATATGCGGGTTTTTGGATCAGCGTTAACGTCCAAAAAAGTATCTACTATAATGAATTTAATGAACGCCTTAATATTTTATTGTATTCTCTTAATTTCTTTTCGCTTTTCAAAAATTTCAAAGCAAATTCAAAACGTAGACAAAAATAAAAATAAAAGAAGAAAAATGTCCGTTATTAATGTCGATAGTATTATTATACGTAGGCTTATACGTTCTACCATTGAACAAGTATGACGTTATAAAGAATACTATGTCAAGGAAAATCGTCCATGATACATGGTTAGATTGAAAGAAAAGAAAGAAAAAAAAAACAAAAAAGATCCAATACTGAAAACCTATCTCACAGAATAAATCCGTGAAACGAAAATGGTATTCTCCTTTTCGAGGTGATGTAATCTTATTAATGAGACGATCGTTCATTTTTAAAATAAGTTTAGCTCTACGATAATGTCTTACGTATGCGTAAAAGCGAAAGTATTATTTCGTTTTCGTGACTTCTTCTTTTTCTCTCTCTCTCTCTCTCTCTCTCTCTTTCTCTTATATCCGCAAATAACGAAATGATTATTAACGAATACAAACGTTCGTGAAAATTGTCTTATATAATAATATAGCATAAAATGCAAATTAAGCATAATTCATACGTTTAATCGTATTCCTGACTCATTCATTACATTACTAACTAGAAAACAATCACAGTAAGATGATTCGTCATTCGAAGGTTTGATGAATTATATAGAAAGAATTGCGACGAGGATGTCAAACGTCATCTTCCATACATCACGACCATACAAATGTACGTTAATTTCTACTTTCTTATTGTTCACTCTTTCTTTCTTTCATTCTCTTTTTCTTTCTCCCCACCTCCTCAATCTCTCTCACTACTTTCGAAATATTCCCGCGTACATGGAATTGTATTTTTTGTTAAATATTGGATAGAAAAACGTTTAAAAATATATAATTAAGTATATATATCTATATATATGACACGATTCTACAGTACTTATATATATATATATATATATATATATATATATATATATATATATATATATATATATATATATATATATATGTATATAAGTACTGAATAGAGTCACGATAGTTATTGTTTTCATACGAACAGACGATTTCGGGATAAGCTAATTTCCATCATGCGAAACTGAAAAAAAAGTCAATTGCATTTTTAAGCGTAATGCATTACGTAATATAAGCATATGCAAAGTTTCTGCGCATAGAGAAGCCGCCATACGTACGAAGTTACATATATTATACGTCTAGCCCGTTAAATTGATGCAACTTTTAAAAATATCCATCTCGTCTTTTTTTGAAATTAGTGCTTAGTTTGAATAACTAGAAACGGAGATTATCTTGTTAAAGACTTTTACCGCTTGAGATTAAAAATGATAATTTTATATCGGATTATCTCTTTCCCCTTTTATCCGTCTTCTTTCTTAAACATATTTGGTCCTTGTATTTTCTCTCTCTCTCTTTCTGTTTCTCTCTTTCTCTTTCATTTCCTCTTTCGATCACAACTAGATTCTTTTGATCCTATGTTCAACGGTGCGTAGAAAAAAATACGGTCACACGTATATACACACACACACACACCCAACGCTTATGCTACAATAGAAGAGAGAGAAAGAGAGAGAAAGAGAGATGAACTAGTCGTCATCTTGGTTAAATCATTTGGAACGTTCAAAGGCAAAAGTTCTTGTGAAAAAAGAAAAATACCATGGTCTTGAATCATGATCTCGTTGCAAAGACACTCCTATTTCTCTCTCTTTCTCTCTCTTTCCCCTTCAACAAAAAGAGATAGCCGCGTTTACACGATACTTTTAAAGGATCCCTCGAGGTCGTTGTGAATCCAATCTTTCGAATATTCGTCTACGATTCAATAGCTTCACGGTAGTATATAAATATAAATCATATATATATATATACCTATATATATATTCACCAAAGATATCTTAACTTTTCACGATAAATTAAAAAAAATTTTAATCAAATCGAGAGAGAGAAAGAGAGAAAGAGAGAGAGAGAGAGAGAGAGAGAGCAAAAAATCTCGCGTACACTTAAATGACGAATACCTAAATAATTAAAAATCTCAAGTATAGTGATATTGAAATTCGATCGATATATACCTCGAAAATATGACAACTTGTAGGTTTGATAGGACCATCAAATATTTTTCTTCTTTCCTTTTCTTTTCTTTTCTTTTATTTTTATAAATAAATCTCCCAAAATGACGCACACATCACGTAGCCGTTAAATTTAATACGAGTAAGAAACGCGGTTAGGAGAGCGAAGGTAAGGGGTAAGTTTGGAAGGGGTAAATAGATGATTCTATGTGCAGAACGTAAATGTAGTAGCTGACACATAGGCTTGGTTTCTTCTCACGGCGTTTGATCGTTCGTGCGCGTCCCTCTGGAGTGGGGTGCATCGGTAGACACGGTGAAAAGAGAGAGAGAGAGAGAGAGAGAGAGAGGGGAGAAAGAGAGAGAATGAGAGAGAGAGACTAGCGCAGCTTCGACTCTGACTCTTCTCTTCATTTTCATCGTCAGTCAAATTGCGAACGTGTCCGCGCGCGCAACGTTCTAAAGTTTTCTTTTTCTCTTCTTTCTTGCTTCCCTTTCGCGCTATACTTAAATATTCCTTACGCTTCGCACGCGCATGCGAGTTCGTTCTCCAAAACGAATAAAGCGACAACAAAGAGAGAAAAATAAAAGGAGAAAAATAAAGAAAAAGAAAGAGAGAGAGAGAGAGAGAGAGGAGAGAGGGAGAGAGGGAGGTGGAAAATAACCCGGGAATAAATAGCACATCGGTAGCTAGCAGAAATTCGGTAATATTATAGTAGTAGTACAGTATTACCTCTGTCGCCTCTCTCGAAGTAGCATTACGGAAATAGACATCTTGTGAAGAAGAGGGAGAGAAAACAACGAGAAGAGAGGTGTGAAGAAAGAGATAAAGAAAAAGAGAGAGAGAACGCGCGCGCGCGCGCTCCTAGAGGGAAAGTGAAAGAAGAAAAAAAAGAGAGAGAGAGGGAGATAAGGAGTTAACAAGTTTACACTCTCAAAGAGAACAAAAAAAGAGAGAGAAAAACCCTCTCGAGCAAGATGAAGGGTTTGACTTTGTCATTTTTGATTTTGACGAGCGTTGCAACGTTAACGAAGGTAGCGTTCTGTCACGAGCCCTTCCAAGTGATATTCCAATGGAACACGATAGACGTGGTCTGGCCAACGGAGGATATACGTCAGTTGGCCATTCGAAAGGGCGATTACATACCTGCGAACAATTTGATATCAGGGATTAAGTTTTGGAAAAATAAGATGTATTTGACGATACCAAGGTGGAAGACCGGTGTGCCCGTAACATTGGGCGTTACGTCGGCGATACCAATCGAAAGAAACACGGCACCGAAATTGGAGGCTTATCCTAATTGGAGTATGCAAAAGGTCGGGGATTGCAACGCCCTTCAATTGGTACATAGCATGGAGATAGATCCTAAGGGACGAATGTGGGTACTTGACACCGGTAGGCCCACTGCCTTGACCTTGGACGTTAAGTCCGAGTGCAAGCCACGCTTGGTCATCCTCGACCTTGAGAATAAGGGCGAAATATTACGTAGCTACGAGTTCCCTGAGGATGTTGCCCCCCGTAACACGGCCTACCTCAACGACATCGTTTTAGATCACGAGGACGGCGGTATGGCTTATATAACCGATAACGGTAAAGACGATCCTGGTATTATCGTTTATTCCTTGAAGAATAATACATCTTGGAAGATCAGGCACGAATCGATGAAGGCTAAAGCCGAGGCCGTAGGATTCGTGGTGGCGAAAAGTCACGTAATATTACCGATCCACGTAGACGGTATAGCATTATCGCCGGCAAGCAGCAAGGATAGACAGGTCTATTATTCTCCCGTATCATCCTTTCATCTTTACTCCCTGCCTACTTCCGTTTTAAAGAATAATACCAAGGACGTTGATCGATTTGTCAAAGAACTTGGCCGAAAGAATTCCCAAACCGATGGTATGGCAATGTCCGCCAACGGTGTACTTTATTTCGGACTATTAGCCGACGATGCCGTCGCTACCTGGGATACCAAACAATCGAGCTCTTTCACAACAGGTCAAAGGATTATATCGAGGGATCACATTCACATGCAATGGCCCGATACGTTCGCTTTCGACGAGGACGGTAACTTTTATTGCGTTACCAATTCGTTTCAAAACTTTATCAACAATCGCGTAGACATTGACGTGCCCAATTATCGTGTCATTAAGACACGTGCCTTGTCTAAGAGTTATCAATATTTCGAAGATGGCTCGACACCAGAACTACCGGATATCACAGCTGGTTCCGCCACAATTTCCTACATTCTTCCGTCTTTATTATTACCCCTTTTCCTTCTACATCTTCTTAATTAATTTTACATCCATATACCTTCATCCATCCATCCGTACATCGACGTCCATCCATTTGTTCGTTCATCTCTCTCTCTCTCTCTCTCTCTCTCTCTCTCTCTCTCTCTCTCGATTCATCGTAAAATCCACACGTTCGAATATATATATATATATATATATATATATATATATATATATATATATATATATATATATGTTCATGGTCGATTATTATTCGACCGTCAACGACGTCTCGAAACTCGGATGAGATCTCTTACAGTACTTTTTTTCAAGCATCAAAGAATTAATCGAGGATGGGCCTTAATATCAATGGGAGACTGTTAAAAATATCTTGACCCATATACGATGTATATACATACATACATACATACAAACATAGTAACATATGTAACTATCAACGAAGGAGATTTCGTTCGAGCTACTATCGTCGATTTTACATATTACACTGAAGTACAGATAACGAAAGATATCTGTAGAATGAACGAAAAAAAGAAAAAGAAAAAAAAAGAAAAAAGAGAACCAAAAATTTCGATCGGAATCGTGCAAACATTCAACATCGTCATTTTTATCTTCTCAATATTATATCGATTAGATGTATTCTCTATACATAGACGATGCTATGTCGTAAGATCTATTTTAGATCAAGTTGTTGACATTCCAATATAAATATAATCTCCTTGTCAACCAATACAATTCTTATCATCAAATACGTAAAATGATAATAATTATCATTTAATTGCGTTTAATCGATGCAATTAAAATTTGCGATATGCGCGATAAATTAACGATCTCACCGGAAATCAGCATTTTTCGTATGTCTCGAAATTAACGACATAGCAATAGTCGCGACGCTTTTTTCTCTTGCTATTTTAATCTTTTTTAATCCTCGATTTTATAATTGTCAAAAGGGAGGAAAAAAAAAAGAAAAGAAAAGAAAAAATACGTAGTAACAACGAGCAGGTATAATAAAGCATTAACGAAGGCCTGAAATCTCTACGAAATTACATTTCTATACTACGTGACAATATCGAAATGAATAAAATAGAAAGAAAGTAAAAAAAAAAAAAAAAATGTTTGAAAAACAAAAAGACACGGAATGATGACAACGAACGCACGACCTCGTTTCACGCGTAAACTTTGACTAGAGTGGTTCGAGATTAGAGTGAAACGGCAACGTTACGCGATCGTCTAACGACGGAGGGAAAAAAAGGGGAAGAAAGATAGAGAGATAAAGAGAGAGAGAGAGAGAGAGAGAGAGAGAGAATCGTGAGTAGAACTTATTGTCAGTAGCCAAGGAACATTCTTCTTGCGCATTGAACGTGTGAGAGAAAAGGAAGAAAGATAAACTGGCGTGGCAAGTACCCGGGGTTACTTTGTTACTTTGACCCAAGCAGAAAAACATGCTTGGCTCTCTTCATAATCGTCTTACTCTTATTTGTACCTTCTTAACGTGTTCGCGATTCACGATATTCAACCTTTTCAATTAGTTATGAAAACAACTCCCCGTCATCGATAACATCAATTCTAAGCATTCGAAAGCGCGCAAGTAGCTTTGAATTTCAATAGGCATTGGATATATATCACGAATGATTCTTAGTCTCTTCCAACGCATATAAGAGATAACGTTTAATGTCAATAATTGTCAATAATCAAAGAGACGTCTACTTGAATACAAATCGACGATTAACGGTTAACGATATACGGACTGATAATAATAGAAAACGTTTAATGAGCTTTCAAAATATTCTTCCATCTCTCGAATCTTTATTTTATAACGTCGATCAAATGAAATACAATTATTCGAATGAATAGAACGAAAATTCGGTTCTTATTAAAAAAGGAAAGAAAAGAGAAAAATAAAAATTAAGAATAATTAATTCGGAATAAATATTCATTAAAAAGAATTAGAATATACATACATACATACGTGTGTGTGTGTGTGTGTGTGTGTGTGTGTGTGTGTGTGTGTGTGTGTGTGTGTGTGTGTGTGTGTGTGTGTGTGTGTGTGTGTGTGTGTGTGTGTGTGTGTGTGTGTGTGTGTGTGTGTGTGTGTGTGTGTGTGTGTGTGTGTGTGTGTGTGTGTGTGTAATATTTTATACAATATATAAAATCGATCAAGATATTACAAGACGTTAAAATCTTTTATTTAGAAAAGGAAAGAATACGAAGAAGGTTGTTCTGTCTCTCACTTTCTCGTTTAAAGGCTTTTCTCACAATTGTGTTTGCCTCTCGATACGCACAACGATTCGCGTTCCACTTTTCTTCTCTCTCTTTCTCTCTCTCTCTCTCTCTCTCTCTCTCTCTCTCTCTCTTTCTCTCTCTCTCTCTTGTAGATAGATACTTTAAAACGGAAAAGAAGACATCGCCTTGCCTCGCCTCGTTTCATCTTCTAAATGATGCCAAAGCGTGTGCCGTCGGGCGGGAGCGCGAGGGTGAGGCTCCTCAAATGACGAAATCTTACTTGTGAGAACGCTCTCGTAATCTTTTGCAATAGATAAACCACGATCCCACCCAGAAATAGAGATATTAATTCGAGATAAAGTTTATACAACGCGATGAGATCCCACCCTCATTACGCTTTTCATTAAATTCTATTTGATTCGAATGAACGATCGAAAGGGCCGATAATAACGCATGAAATATGTTCTCGACTTAAAAAAAAGAAAAAAGAAATAAGAAAAAACTTTCCTTTCTTTCTCCTCCCTTTCATTATTTAATTACGTTTATTCACACCGCGCGTAGTACTTTGGAAAATCTACGCTTCGTTTAACCTTCACCGTAGAAACGTGATAATGGTGGTAGAAAGTGAGATTTCGAGAAAGCGTTAGAAACGACATAGAAATACGTAGGGGACTACACACTCATGAATGATCTTTCCCAGTTGTAACAATTGACTCGTTTACATTTCTTCTCTTTTCTTCTTTCTTTCGTTTTTTTTTTCTTTTTTTTTACAATTCAATACAATTCAACAAATCGTATTCGATAACTTAACATCGTATTTAGAAATTGCGTGGTTTCGTAGAGATGTGTATGTACAGGTGATTAGTGACATAAAAAACGAAAAACCTTCTTTACGTTATTATGTTATTATATAAAAAAGAGAAAACAACAAAAGGATCGAATAATTCACGTTATGCGAATGTCGCTCGTGAATTTGTTTAGAAAAATTGTGTATTCAAAATTCAGCAACCAAAGAACCAGCACTGGCCGCCTCCTCTTTTTGCTTTCAATTTTACTGACAAATGAGTTTCCTTTCTCTTATTCACATTTCTTTTTGAATATTTCAGATACTCGATCACACTAAAAATAATCATTGTACCTAACGTTGTTTGTTCATTTAATATCTTTCATTTTTTAATATCTTATCGCAAAAAATTTTGATATAACTTCGTAATATCATACAGACCAGTAAGCCAGTTTATTATTCGTTGAAGATCGCTTTCATATACATGTGCTCGTTTATTACATATCAAAAAAGAGAAAAAGCACACACAGTGGTATTATTTTGTTAGAACGAAAATCTCTTGTATGGAGATAATCAATTCGGGATAATATAACTGGCGAAAATTAATATACCGATAACACATATGTAATTTCGGTTATATGTTATATTCGAATTAATCTTCTCGTTTATTTCTCATATATATTACCCAATTAATTAATATCATTATAAATTATAATGCCAAACGAAACAGAAATGCACACAATTAATTTAAGTTATGTCGATGTAATTAAATTTTAAAAATCAACGCGCGTATAATATTAAAATCAAGTAAACAGATGAAATTAATATATTTTTTATTAACGTATAAATTATAATATTATATATTATAGGTAACTCACCCGATATATATATATATATATATATATATATATATACATAGTACTACTACTATTATTTAGCATTTATTTAAATGATAACTTATCAATAAAGAGGCAAATCTTGCATTTTCTTGTGTCCCTTTCAAAATCCTTTTTATCACTTTATTAATTTTAGACGTTTTCCGAAACAATACGTATAAGTTAAAACAATCAGAATAATTAGTTCGAAATAATACGTAATCGTTTACGTGACGAATTAGTTAATACTTGTAGCCGTTAGATGACGCGCAGTTCTATTATTAAGACGCCTGAAATTATGCAACGTTTTATACGTATAGACATTGACTCGTAAAATAGAATACCTTATTGTACTGCGCAGTCGCGTTATGACGACCCATGTAGTATAGATGTTTGTTAAAATGATGTAAACGATATAACCTATAAAATATTTTATAACCTCAAGTAACATTAATATCGAAATCGTTAAATAGTTTAACACGTAAATAACCGGACGAAGAAGGATACAATGGATATATATGACTATTATAATACACTTGGTTGTTCTATGGAATCGTCATATGAGGACATAAGGCATGCATATTATCATCGTGCACGTCAACTTCATCCGGATAAAACCATTGGAAAAGAAGAAAATACTAAAGAATTTCAACTACTTGCCGAAGCTTGGTCCATCCTTAAAGATCCCGAGTTGAGAAAAAAATATGACACCGAATGTAAACAAGCGGAATTAGAATCTAATAACATTATCGTTCATGCAACTGTACATTTACATGAATTACAAGCAACAAATAAAGAGGACGTATTAAGTTTTCCATGCAGATGTGGCAATTATTACAAAATAGATAAAGAGACACTCGAAGAAAAAAATTGTTCAATTTATGTGAATTGTGAAGAATGTACTTTTATTATCGTTGTCAAAACATGATATTTTAAACAGTTTTTGGAAAGACAAATATTCTTGCAAGTTATATTTTACCATGTACGATCATTGTTGGAATACTGAAGCAGTAATGAAATTGTTCAAATATCAATGAAAAAAAAAAATCTTACCTGTAAATTAGCCCAATTAAAATTCCAACTTTTATTATCCGTCATATATCTCATGGGTCTTTAATAATCTTCAAACTTCACATTATCGTCAAAAATAACAAATGATTTTTTTAAATTTACACATATTTTTTACTCCTATCGTTATTATTATAAAAATAAGTCTAATAGCACATCGCAGAAAATTGAAATATACTGTGCTCAAAAGTATGCATATGTATATATACATATAGTATATAGTTCTTTCCATTTAATTTCTTGGTTGTTGCTACATTTCCAAGATTAAAAAAACATTATCTATTTGTATAGGAAACAGAGTGTACAGATTCTATTTTGCTGTTAAACAAATGTTCTCTTTAATGTAACAAATTGTATATGACAGTATATTGTAAATAAAAATACGATTTTTCTAAAATGGAGCAACATTTTCTATTTCTTGTAAAAAATGATACAACAGATAACACATCCTTATAATATAAACTATTAAGCAATATACAAATAAAACACGATCCTTAGGATAACCAGGGTCCAATAATAAAAGATGCATTCACACAAAATATATTTTGTTGCATTCCTTACAGTGTCCTTACTTACTGTAAGGGCTTACAGACTTTTGCAAGTGGAAAAAAATTAATATTTTGAATATTTTTTTGCAAGCTTGCTTTTATCTATCTCGGGAGTAATGATTGTGATTAAGTGCAATAATTCATTATTGTCTACATCAATTCGATTTACTGTAAATCCTAAGCTGGAATAATAAATAAATGCCTTTTTAGTCTAACTTTTTAATTTACTTTTGACAACTCATAGGGGCTCTAAAGATCGTGATTATATAAGCGATGCTATAAAATTAGCATGTACATCCTATATGGGGATAATATGCAGCTCTTATTATTGCCCCTTGGTAAAAAAAAATACTTTTATGAATTATCAAAAAAAAAGACATTCTATAACTTTTGATGCGAGCCTTTTCATTACATTTTGCTTTTCGATCATTTATGTTATGATTGCTTACATAGAATAAATAAATCCTTTTCCAATAATCCTAATGATCCGCTCATTTTTAGATCTTTTTATACTTATATAAAAGTCATTTTAATTTTTGAATATATTAAACGATGGAGATTTAATCGCCACACATATGGGATTACACCTAATGAAAATATTTATATATCACATATACGCCTATTTAACGTGAATATATCGAAACAAATTCGAGTCATATTCTCCATGATATGACTCAGGAATTGCAATTAAGACTGAATTCTGTCTCCTTATCAATTTGTATACACATAAAACTTATCTTATCAGATTTTTGCGTTGCCAAGCAAAAAATAAGAAAAAAAATTTTTTTATACATATTTCGATGTGGTCTTAAAATTTTTAGTATTAAAAAAATTTGTAACTATACCTAATGATTTACTAATATTAGATATTACACGATTATATTCAAGTGATAGTTAGAAAATCTAAATCTTTGTGTCCTCCCATATGCGTCTCTTTTTCAGTCTCACAACAATGTATTTCCCTTCTTACAACAAAAATCATGTTTCTAAATAGATACAGATTGATATCTAAATCATGCGGCATGATATTTGCATTTATAATAAAAAAGATGTAATTAGAAATTTCTTTATATAAAAAAAAAAGAAAGGAAAAAAGAAAAAACAGTTAATAAAAAAAACATGACGTTCAAGCTGTAACTTATGTGGATAATTAATAATTACTTATTTTAATTGAAATTTTATAAATAACCGTTCCATAAAATCTCACTTTTTTTTTTAGAAGAAATCTGTTTCATAGTCCACATAAACGTACATTAAGATGAAGAATAATCATGCCTCCTTTATATCTGTAACGATTTCGTTAAATTCAATAACAGCAATAATTCAGTATTACACTTATAAAGCTCTCATTCCCCAGAGGCTGTTGAGTCTTTTAAATCTCATATTTGTACACTGCAATTGATACACTCCGTAAGTTATGTAATTAATTCCGTCAATGTTAGACAACTCATCTAATCGAAGATCACGCATAATGTCCAAAATTGACTTGAACCAACTTCTTTAAATTTCCACCATACAGTCTTATCACAATCACACCATGTAATACATGAAACATTGTACAGTAAATTGGTTATGCTACCTAATTAAAGTATGTACAGAAGTCGTACAAAGGAGCAGGAATCCAGTCTGTGAGAAAGTGCACTATTTTATCTCTACGTCAAAATCGAGGACAAGAAGTTTTGTTTCCTCTGTACCATTACGACTACCAACTGCACACACCAATTTTGTGTCACTTGCACGTATTCTCCATACAACTCCACCACTCCCACCACTTTCTAAAGCAACTAGATTTCTTATAAATTCACCTAATAAATACAAAAAAAAAAAAAAGAAATTATTTAATCACTTAATATAACGAGCTCTATTATTACACGATAATAATTCCAATAATTACTCTAATAATATACATACCAGTTTTGACATCCCATAGCTTAACAGTACCATCATCAGATGAAGTAATCACAAAATGACTATTAAACTGCAGACAAGTAACCGCTGACTGATGTTTATTTGGACCAGAAAGTGTTTGAAGGCAGTGCCCACTAACAATGTCCCATACCTTGACTGTAGAGTCCGCATTTCCCGACACCAAAATATTATTACGCAATTCCATACCTGAAGTAAGAGACTGATGGCCCATAAGAGTATGTCTGCAAGCACCAGTTTCTACTTCCCATACTCTTATACTTGTATCTAGTGATCCACTAACAACATGTACACCATCGAACTGATAAGCAAAACAAAACATATCAGTAATTATAAAGTTCAATCCACAAAAAATATTATTTTCATGAAAAAGATAGTTTACAAGAAATTAAATATTGTGTGTGTGTGTGTGTGTGTGTGTGTGTGTGTGTGTGTGTGTGTGTGTGTGTGTGTGTGTGTGTGTGTGTGTGTGTGTGTGTGTGTGTGACGTATAAGCTTAATTACACTTAATCATATAAATAATACTTACTTGGAGGGAATAGACGCGATTAGTATGTCCTTGCAATGTATGAAGGCACTCCTCGCGTTCAGGATTCCATACCTTTACCATATAGTCATAAGCTCCACTGACAACTAATTTCCCATCATATTGCACACATCTGACAGCTGCCAAATGACCCACAAGTACATGTAGGCATTCACCAGTATCCACTTGCCACACTCTTAATGTGGCATCTCTACTACCACTAACCACTTTATTTCCATATAGATGCATACATCTCACTGTTGACGTATGGCCATACAAAGTATGTATACACTGTCCAGTCTCTGCATTCCATACTTTTAAGGTACGATCTGTACTACCACTAATCACAGTAGTACCTGACATTTGCGAGGACCATACACCACCTGTATGTCCAACCAATGTTCGTAAACACTAAAAATAAAAATATTCAAATACATATAATTATACATTGCATATATATATATATATATATATATATATATATATATATGTATGTATTACAAAAGCAACATTTATTGGCTTTAAATATATATTAAAATATTTGTATATTTACCTTACCCGTAACAGCTGACCAAACTTTAAGAGTATTATCGTCAGAACCACTAACTATTCGATTACCAGAAAATTGAAGGCATGTAATAACATGATCATCATGACCTTTCAGAACTTTTGGGGTACGGATTGGCTTTGTTCTCCAATTCATTTTTATATTGTGTTGCCGCATGTAAGCTTGTTTCCATGGCGATGAGGAGTTGCCAGGATTTCTGCAATTTTTACGTTTTGATGGAGGCAAATCTTTTAAATCATCTATACCGGCAGCTATACATTTCTCTTTCCATAGTAAATTATCATCTGCTAAAAATCTCCAATTTCTACAAGTTTGTGCTGCACGTAATAAATCCCTGGGTTCTAAGAACGCCAATACAGATAAGGCTAATTCTTTTGGCAGTAAGGATATAAAATCCCTTTGAAATTGTGGTTCTATAACCTGCATCATATGGCGTACTTGCGTTGGTTCACATCTCTCTATTAATTCGTCTATAGCTAGCATCCTTTCTGCATTAGACCACCTCTGAAAATGTAATGACATACGATATAAAACATACAATATGATAAATAATATTTGTAATGGTCAATGAAACATTTTTAATAAAATATATTCATAGGTATCTGTAAGCATACTTGAAATTGCAAAAGCCAATTATTCATTTCAGGTGGTGGATTATCTTTTGTTGGAATGACACATCTAATGTGCTTAGCCTTATCATCCAATTTTTTTGCATTCCTGTAAGAAATAACAATAATTATTAGCTTCATTTAAATATAATGTATAGTTTTTTAAGATTGCACATACATTATATAAGATTTATCTTCTGGATTAAGTTTTTTTGCATGGTAAACTAGACTCTGTTTCGCTTTTTCGTTTTCTATGAGGTTGTACGATATCCAATGGAACACATGTGTGTAATATAGGACTATGAACTCTCTGTGGCAAACATGGCTGAGCTTGTAATACGGGCGATGAACAGCTGCTACCTTCAATTTCTTCTTCACACTCAGCATCACGAAATAAGCCAGAATCACTAATCTGTTTTATCATTAATTTATAATATTAGATAAAATAGATACGATACACAAACCAACTCAAAATATGGATTAAGAAATAAGATGAGCTTACTTCACTCTCTTCTTCACTACTTTCATCATCATCTTCATCTTCTTCATCCCCATATTCTTCAGATTCACCATCTTGCGGAAAGGTGCAATGCATAGGATCTAAAGAACTAGGTCCAGGAACAACTTCAATACTTTCAATAGGACTTGGACTTGTACCTCCTGGTTTTCCTTCACTAAGCTTTTTTGATGATGTAGAAGGAACAGACATTACTGTATTTTCTTTCTTTTAAGAACCTGAAAAATCAAAAGAAAACCTTTCAAGAAATAAAATATATGATATTAAATTGTTATATCGAAAGGACTAAATTACATATAAACATAGGTTTATTTAACTCTTGATTCTCTCAAAGATAATTTCATTTTTAAAATATAAGCATTTCTATCCAATTTTTAACATATATTTCTTAATCGGAAACAGTTTCTTACTTTGCTGAAACTGTTTTTCTTAAGATTTTTGTATTTTCCAGATCATCTACACAGGGAGAAATATATATATATATATATATATATATATATATATACAGAGTATACTACCTAAATTTATCACAAGAAATATTTACCTCGTAATATTAATTTCAAAAGAATGTTTCGTGTAAAAGTTGCATAGTTTAATGAGGGCCAATGTTTAGTAGAAAACTTTGTTTATGTAACCTTTGCTAACCTTGAAGTACTCAGTACTATAGGTTGTCGAATTGATCTCAAAAATGGCTATCATTTCTCAACGAACGAAACATAACATTCCATTTAAAGAAACGAAGGTGACCTTTTTATCTCGTTAATCTTTCGCAATGGAAAAGAACTATTTTTACTATATACTTTAACATACACTTATACTCCAGATAAAACTATATAACTTTCGTTTGATCAGGAAACACTTTCTTTCAAAATTTGTATTATAACGGAAATATTTCAAGTGATATAATTAATAGGTGGTATACCTTATATATATATAAATACGTATATATAAATAAGTCCTAGATCAAGTTATGTGAAATATAAATGCCCATACCGTGCACTGTGTTATTTAAATTGAACTTATCATAAAGCAAAAATAAAAAAAGAAAAGAAACAAAAAAATTAATATTTCGAAAAGAGTATTTGATTTATAAATAAAAATAGTATACGCGTATACATATGTGACCATAATTCTTTTATTATATCAAACATTAGACTTTTGAAATAATGAGTAACAAAGAGTTTATAATTATCAGTTCTTTAATAAACACTGGTAGTAGCAGTTCATGAATGATGCTTTATCAGTAAGAACAAGAATATTTAACAAAACTTTTGATATAGAATTGACAAATATCTTACATTATACAATCGAATTAACACTTGACAAAGAATATTTCCTCAGAATTATAAGTATTTTAATGTTCTTCGAGTGATGTATAATACATCGATGTCTCAGAAAACGTGTCGACGCCGTGTGCAGTATATGATAACACCAAGGGGCGAAGGGAAAAAAAGTAAAGAATCTAACATGAGTGAAACAGAATCGATGCACAAAATTTTGATCACAAATTACTAATTACGTAGCGGCATTTTAATACGGGAATAATTATATTCTACGATAATAACACATTATTAATAACACAAATTTGAAAAACGTCTTAACCTTGATTAACTTTTCTATCGTGGCCTATTCATTTGAAACCTAGCCTAGAACACCATAAACGTGGGCCAGCCAGCCACACCCCGTCCTTTTTATATTCTTTTTCCCAAGTCAGCTTAACTACCTGAGTCGAAAGACGTTGAAAAAAACTTCATAAAGAATATTCATACTTGGGACACTTTTCTTCTTTGCCCTTCCTCAGCGGAGTCAAACGTCTTGACGGTGTAGCGTTGTTAAATGTCTATTATGTTTTTCTATCAAATTAACGCAGTATACATTTTTTTTCGGGGAGTATTAATTGCCGAGATCAAAATTTAATAATAATTATATTAGCTAAAGATAATTTTTTAAAAGCAAGCGCTAAAATAAAAACAGGATACACGTATAAACACGGCAAAGAACCCATCGGTAGCCCGTGGCAGCTCCGAGGTTGCTTTCCGAACTCCGGTGATACAGAAACCAAAAGCAGGTAAATCCAGGGGAGCCAAACTAATGGTTTCACAAACTTTAAAGGTTTCACAAGGGAATCCCTAGTTTTCTGTAAGTTTTTTTTGTATTGCCGTTATCACGTGGATTATCCATATCTTAAGTCTATGATTTTTGGTATACACATTATATATGTTATATGTAATACAGAGTGGGTCGAAAGTTCCTAGGTTTGTAGTTTTACGATTTCAAAAATAATAATAAAAAAAAAAAATAACCTAGAAAAAGTATCCAAGATAAAGTACATTGATTTGTAAAATAGCGTAGGAACTTTAGAACCGCTCTGTATCGTATTCATAGAATAATTCAATACCGTTTTTAAAAGGTTGCTCGGTCTGAATTTTGAAAACAAATCATAACCAATGGATATTCCCATATTCTATTAATATCCTTACTCCAAACGGAGAGTAAGAATTTTTTTATATTCTTGCGTCCCAAAATAGGAAATAATTTTATTTTTAATATTTGATCGTTATTTGAAAACAAACATGCAATTGTATGTATGATATATTCATTTATAAATCATCATCTTCAATCTATATATCTTTGTTGGATACACAACACACATCGTAATATATCATTCAGTTTAATCCACGTGCTTGTTGGATGTTTTCAAATTAAATGAGGTTATAATTTTATCGAATTATGTACTTATTATAATAAATGTTAATACCTTTATTAACGTACGAACTATGAAATTTCATTGCGAGAAAACACATTTTGTTTTATTTTTCTATTTATATAAAAACTTGGTACAATCAAAAAATGATTAGTTATATAGTACATAAAAGTAACTATCACTGTATATAGAATATCGATTTTTTTTTAAAATGGTTTACTGATCAGCGATAATCGTTTATTCTGAATACTTCGAGAATCTAAATTCTTAATAACAATGCTTGTTAGGCTGTTATCACGATACATTTTGAAAAAGAAATGTATAAAATCACATTTTATGAAACACTGTTATCACATAGATCATAGTGATCTTGTAACTAATATTTCCTTAATAGGAATAAAAAAAATTTTAAGGCAAAATAATATTGCATTTCTAGAAGGTCATGCTTGTATTAGCATTAATTGTCCTATATGTGAAACTAATAAATGTACAAAAAATCCAAAGATTTATATAAATAAAACAACAGGTAAATAACTTTAAATTTCTTAATTTGTTATTAATAAGTATGTTATATATATATATGTATATATATATGTATATATATTATTTCTGAGATAAATATTATATACAGGGTTCTTTATATGCGATAAATGCAGGTGCATTGGACCCTGGAATATATTAAAAAAATTGTTGTCCTTAAAGACTAATAAAACAATTAAGGAATTGAAGATACTCAAAAGCAGTTTATCAGTGGATAAAGATTATGAAAAGGAATGGAAAATCATAAAGAAAGATTGTATAGAGGTTTCTAAATTACCCAAAGATAAATATGACAAAATTTTGGAGATGCTTTCAATAAAGGTATAATCCAATAGCAATAATATAACGAATTATAATGATTATATATATGTATATATTTTTTTTTTATTTAATTTACAGAATGTATTCCAAGAAGATATATCTACATTAAACTGTTTATACAGTGAAAATAAAACTGCTCTTTATTTTCCACTGTATGCTTTTGGTCATTATCTTGTTGGCTATAAGGAACTATCTTTGAACACTAAAACTGAAATAACGATCCCAACTTCGAATATCAGTGGTCTTATAATTTATAAGCAGAAAAATATAAGAAGTGACACTACTGCTGTTGTTATACCAACCATTCTAGATCTGTTAGCACTAATATCTCAAAAATCAGTGAATCTTGTCATCTGTTTGCCATATAATTTACAATACTTACCTCAACAGGTATTGCCAAGTCTAGAAAATTTTAAAAAATTAACTTTATGGTTTGGAAGTGATGATTCAAGTTGGGATGCAGCAAGACATTTGGCCAAAAAACTTGACGAAGAAAGATGTTATTTTGTAAGATATACAGATCTACAACCTAGGCCAAAAGTTGCTGTTGATTTAGGATATGACATTAAAAATATTATACATAATGCCCAGCCAATATGGCATCAAAGTATTACTACTTTTCGCTATTTAAGACATGATGTTTTAAGTGATTTACAAAATATTGATAAGGTTCAAGGTGTAAAATGGAAACGGTATCCAACTCTAAATCGTATTTTGAAGGGCCATAGGAGAGGGGAATTCACAATATTAACTGGTCCAACTGGTAAAATAATAATGTAGTGATATCTACAAATTATAAATATACAATTTCTTTATTGCATTAAATACAACATTTATTTCTAGGATCTGGTAAAACTACATTCATGAGTGAATATTCATTAGATCTGGCAATGCAAGGAGTTAACACATTATGGGGTAGTTTTGAAATTAGAAATGCACGGTTAGCAAGGACAATGTTGCAACAAATGGCAGGTGTTTCCCTTTATGATAATCTAAATGATTTTGATATGTATGCAGATGCTTTTGAAAAGTTACCCATCTATTTTATGATGTTTCATGGGCAGCAAAGTATTAAAGTTGTTATGGATGTAAGTTCATAAAAATGAATTATTCAAAATTTTATGTACATAATAATTGAATTATGCACTTATTTGTTACGTATTTAGGCAGTAGAGCATGCAACATATGTACATGACATATCTCATGTAATTATTGACAATATGCAATTTATGATGGGAATTACTGATGAATCCAAATACATAGATAGGTAATTTATTAACATCAAAATTGAGCTATGATCTCAGCTTCTTCATTACTTTACAGCTTTCATTATTTGTATTTAGGTTTTGGAGACAAGACAAAATAATTTCTGAATTTAGGGTCTTTGCTACAAAATATAATTGCCATGTTACGCTTGTAATTCATCCAAGAAAAGAACGCAATGACGAAGAACTAACTACTTCATCTATTTTTGGAAGTGCTAAAGCAAGTCAAGAAGCTGATAATGTTCTCATTATACAAGACAAAAGACTTACTAGTATAAGAGGAAAAAAATATTTACAAGTAAGCATATATTAAAATATATGTAAATTTTACATTGATTGGACAGAATTGTAATAAATATAAATCTTTCTCTGCTTTTTTATTTTATATTATAGGTAGCTAAGAATAGATATAGTGGCGATTTAGGTATCATGACATTGGATTTTGATAAAACAAGTTTAAGTTATGCAGCTAAAAAAAAATTAAAATCTGAAAGTACTACAAAGTCTGATTCAGATAAAGAATTAGAATTATAGAATACAATTAAAACCAGAATCAGGAATAAAAATAAATTTTCTTGTACAATATATTAAATAATTTTGTATTAAACTAAAAAAAAAAGAAAAAAATACAAAAAAAATTTAAGCGCTTTATAAATGTATATGTGAAAAAAAATGTATTAAATTTATTTAAAAAAATGGATGGTTTTATTCAAACGTTTTTATAACATCATTTGTGGAAAATAATGTTCTAATTTTAGTTTCGAATTAATTAGAATCGTTTAAAAATATAAGTACAGCTGAAAAAGGATTTATTAGGAGAATATTCCGAAATAATCGGTTTTATCTGATTACTGTTGGTAAGCAGAACGGACGGAACAGAACAGACTACAAGAGGGAGAGAGAGAAAGAGAGAGAGTGAGAGTGAGAGAGAGAGAGAGAAAGAAAGAAAGGCGAATGAAAGATCTCTTTTAACTTATCATTATTCATTAATTCATCCGCTATTATAGTGAGAATTTTTAGTGTACGCTTTTCTATGTGATCTATCAAAAACTAAGCGGATAATTATGCTCAATAAAACAATATTTCGAAGTCTTGTTTTTATTTTTTTTATAATTAATATCACGCGGTCCGTTCAATGTACTAAACGCTTTAAAAATCCGACAGTACTGATAGCGATTCTTATTAGAAATAAAGCTCATACATTACCATACTTTCTAAGTTTGTTAGAACAACAAAACTATCCTAAAAATCGGATAATATTATGGTAAGAAAAATAATTTCCATTTTCACAGATAACATTATATTTAACCTTACTTTGCGACACATAGTCTTGATACTTTAAATTATAAATATATCAGAGAGGTATTATAAACGAATTATAATAGATATAATATTTACTTACAAAATTATTAACGAATTTATTTGAAATTTTTAAGAACTATCAAATTAAATACAATATTCATCTATTTTTAATTTAATTTTTTTTTAGGATCTGTAGTGATAATAATATTGATAATACAAATGAGATATTGAGAGCATGGTTAGCAGGAGTATCAGAAAAATATCATACTGTCAACACATATATAGATGAAAAGTCCTATGGCTTTGAAGATGAAGAGAGCAGTACAGATTGGTCGATTCTCCGATTCATGCATGTAATCAATTTACGACAGGAAGCATTGAATTATGCTAGAAAAATATGGGCTGATTTCATTTGGGTAATTTTGAATATTTAACTATTCTATATATGTGTATATATATATATATATAAAATTTCAAGAGAATTGTGTTTTAATTATAATAAAATCCAATATAATAATCTAAAAACTTGCAGATGATCGATGCTGATATATTTTTGACAGATTCAAATACTTTAAGTAATTTAGTATTGAAAGAGCAAGTTGTGGTTGCTCCTTTGTTAAAATCAGATGGATTATACAGTAATTTTTGGGCAGGGATGACCGATGACTATTATTATCTTCGAACAGAACAATACCAACAGATTTTATATCGTGAAGATGTAGGATGTTTTAATGTTCCCATGGTCCATAGTGCTGTTCTTATTAATTTAAACATGGTGCAATCAGATAAGTTGACTTACAATTTTACAAACTTAGCACATTATGATGGTCCTTTGGATGATGTTATAACTTTTGCCATTGGTGCTAATAATTCTGGTAAGTCAACTCATATTTGAATCATTTATATTATATAAATGATACAGGAATTACATAAATATGCAGGTATTTCATTGTATATTTGTAATGATGAATTATACGGATACATCATGGTACCATTGGGAAAAGATGAAACAATTAAAGAGGATCTTCAGAGGTTAACAAATATAAAATTAGAAATTTTGTGTATGTCAAAATTATTAATATATTTTTTATGTTACGTTTATTGTTTTTATATTTGTTATATTTTCTTTTATGTTAAAATGATTTTAGCAGAAGATCATTTAATGTTATCGAGTAGTATGGAAAAATTCATGTCTTTACCAAACCTGGACAAACTGGGATTGGACAATATCTATATGATAAATCTTTTGAGAAGACCAGAAAGGCGTACTAGAATGTTTCGTCTCCTTAATGAACTTGGTGTGCATGTAGAAACTTTTAATGCTGTGGATGGTAGGTAAGTTCTATTTAATACAATATATTTGTTATGAGATAAAATAATTTATTTTTTTCTTATTTTTTGATATTCCTATTCATTTTATCATAAATAAAATTTATTTTAATATCTTTAAATATCTGTATCCTGATGTTATAGAACGTTAAATGAAACTGCACTAGAAAAATGGGGTGTGAAATTAATGACAGAATATGAAGATCCTTACCATAAAAGGTGATTCAGAAAGTAAAACAGCATAAATGTATTTAAATAGAAAATATTTTAGATATGTTTTTTATTTTTTTTAGACTTATGACAACTGGAGAAATTGGTTGCTTTTTAAGTCATTATATTATCTGGAATAAGGTAATGTAACAAGATTTTATAGTAAACTAGTAGAGATCAACTGACTTTTATTATTGATAATAATCAAATTATCAGATGTTAGAATATAGATACGAACGTATCATGATTCTGGAAGATGACATTCGTTTTGAGCCATTCTTTCGACAGAAATTGGATTTTGTTTTAACCGAATTGAATATATTAAGGAATCCATGGGATTTAATGTAAGAGTTATACTTTTATAAAATTTAAATTTTGTTACTTTTGATACAAAATTATTGATAATTCATAGATACATAGGAAGAAAAAGGTTAATGGAAAAAGAGGAATCATGGGTACAAGGCTCTAAGTATTTGGTGCATGCAGCGTATAGCTATTGGACACTTGGTTATATTTTATCAGCCACTGGAGCCAAAAAACTTGTAGAGGCTAAACCACTTGAAAATATGATACCTGTTGACGAATATATTCCGATTTTATCGAATGTTCATCCAAGGTAAATCAAATATTTATTTAAAGTACCATCTATAAAAATATATAATAGAAGTAAACAGAAAATTAACTGCTTTATATATTTATTCTTTTATTTGCAATACAAGAGATGATTGGAAAAAGCATTATCCAGTACGTAATTTGACAGTGTTGTCCACGAATCCTCTTTTGATACATCCAACTCATTATACTGGTGATCAGGGATATATAAGTGATACAGAAAATTCCAAGATCATTTTTGACAATCAACCAAGCAATATTTTGAAAATTCGAGAAGAATTATGAGTAATCATAAAATATACTTAATTTGCAAAGCACAACATTATAAAACTACATGAAATTTTATAATCATGCAATTATTTCAATTCACTGTCAATCATTCTACTTTAGTTTTGCTTCTATTCTTACGAAGAAGTGAATAATCGTGCCATAATATTTATAACCTTATTTTTTTTCAGTATTTATCAGAGTAATCAATATATTATTTCATATTACATGTTGTGTATCATTTAATAATTTATTATAATATTCATCTTAATATCAATAATACTTAAAATATATTGACATTTTCCTAATGGTCAACATTTAATCTCATAAAACTAATTATAAGAGATTTACTATATTAATAAGCGCATTTTAATATGTCTAATTTGATATGTTTATTAAAGTATTTATACAATATATGACATAAATAATGTATGCGTGTACATTTTTATGTTAGTTGTACTGCTATCCTGCAAAAAAAGAACTTTTTTATTCATGATTAGTTTTATAAAGTCAATAAAATGTAATAATTTCAACGATAACTTGGTTCTTATGAATCCTTGTTCCATAGTTCAGATTAAACTAAATTAAATTAAATTAAATTTTGGAAACTATGATATTACTTGAATATAGAAAGTAATACTGAGCCAGATCTCACTATGTGGAAGTTTTTTCATGTAGAGATCCACGGATTGCCATTGACTCTATTCTAAAATCCACGTTCCGCGATGCCCTTCCGTTTCGAGAGCTTCAGGCTTCCTAACTAAAAAAAGATGTGCGAGACCTTGCTTACGGATAGCTCCATCGTCCGACACCGTCAGCTTCAAACATAACAGATTATTAAGCACGAACGTTCGTGCTTTCTGAATTTTGAACAATAAAAAGCACAGTCCTCGGTAGTACTTTAAATCGCGTCCGCGACAGTCGCGTGAGTGTTAAGAAAACGATGACTCTACAATTCACATTTTCGCGGGACGATACGATAGGATTCAAACGAAGTTCAATCGCGGCCGCGAACACCCACGCCTGTCAACAAAACACCACCGACACGCGCGCAAGTGGCCCCTCGCGTTTATCAATTCCAATTGTATATCCGGCATGAATTCGTACTGCCACAACCCTCTTTAGGCTATTTCTATGAAGGATATTCTGTGAACGATATATAATATTACTGACCGCTACCGACTTATCCGAACATATCCAACTGGTATATTTTAAGCTAACAGAGTTGGGGTCGTCATCGTCAATAATGGCGGTTTCCGGCGGCACGACTATCAAAGGATATAGACATGGAGGCGACCGACTGTTAAACTGTGATACAAGTCTGTGAACGCAACACGGATAGACATACCATTAAATATTCGTAAAGGCAATCGTTGTACTTCACGTTTTCGTGAATAAACGTGTTACACAGATATATATAAAGTTAGACAATCAAACGTTAATACGTTTCGTGGGATGTGGTTCTTCCGCATTTGTGGATAGTCAAACAATTTTCGATGCAGGACGTGTGTAGTGTTTCTCAAATGGAGTTGACTGTACAATCGTGATTTTCGGCTTCGAATAGACCGACTGCAATTTATACAACATCGCAGAACAAAGGAGTTATTGTCCGTTCGATTTAAACGTGCGATCCTTCCATAAAAATTACCATATCATGGCCTCGTCAACTAGAGGTATTCAAATTGGTTCTGCTTGGTATCAAACTAAAATTAACCTAAGACCACAGCATCGTGGCGTACACCTTGTCACAGAAGAAATTTTACGACAAATTCCAGAACTCTATCAGTTCTCTGTTGGTCTTTGTCACATACAGAGTAAGTAATTTTCTTTCTAATAAAACGATTTTTGTACTGTCTTGTAATCGTGTGTGTGTACATATTTATATGCATATACAACATATATTGCATTATATGTATATGTATATGAACTATACTGTGATATGTGTGTGTGTGTGTGCGTGCATATATGTATGTATATATATATATTATATATATATATAATATATGCAAATGTACATACAAATTCGTAAATATTGTTAACTGTAAATCTGATATGATATATGTAATATATACCACATCAATGTTATACAAATATATATTGAAGTATAAAGCATGTGTCCTATGCTGTATTAAGGCTTTGCTTTTTATTTTTTAAGATAATATTTAAAAGTCAATAAATAGTTATTAGGTTACTTTAGATATGGTTATACCAATATTTTTTTTATTTTTTTTTTTTTTCAATAAAATCTTAATTATACAGAATAGAGATGAGAGTTTTAACTATTGCTAAGTCATGTACATGTGCAATGTATATGTGATATTTTCAGGAGAAGAAGTTTTAGGAAGTATTTGAGAAAAATTGATTTCTTTATTCATGTAACTATTAGTTGATTCTTTAATCTATTATTGTAATATATAACAACATTATATATATATATATATATATATATATATATATATATATGACTAAGTTTTAAAAAGATCATATTTACTTTTTATAATAGTTCTTCATACATCAGCTAGTTTAGCATTAAATGAAAGCTGGGACCCTGATGTAAGAGATGATATGGAAATGATGCTTAATAAAATAATTCCTGAAGGATTAGAGTATAGACATAACTGTGAAGGTCCAGATGACATGGTAAGTTCTTTAATTTTATAATAATTATAATATAGAATTATAAATTAATACAATTATAATGATTTGTGTTATTTATGATTATGATTAAAAGATCAAATGTATTAAAAATTTTAATTTTGACTCCTCATTTTTTTAGCCAGCACATGTAAAAGCATGCTTTTTGGGATCTTCATTAAGTATTCCAATTACGGATGGAAAGTTAGCCCTTGGTACATGGCAAGGTATTTGGTTTTGCGAACATCGCGATCAAGCAGGAAGTCGCAAATTAATTATAACATTGACCGGTTGTCTCAGGGATTCAGCACGTAGCCCTTTAAGTCCTGTCAGCCCTATTGCTTCTACTAGCAGCTAGGACCAATCACACCCCCAAAGGTGTGGCAAACGTCAGCTGCACATATCTACTTCTAGTGATTCAAGCTAGCAGCTGCTTAATTCTAGAGAAAACCTAAGAGTAGAGTCTAAGGAAGAGTGAGTGGATACTATGTAAACATATAAGGAGTGTATATATGAGTCTTTATATTGAAAAAATAGCTGGGAATTTGCTTAATTTTTAGAGTCATACCTTAGATATTCAATTAAATCATTACACAATTACAGGGACAGATTACATTATTTTTTAATTTTCTTTTACATCTGCTTTTAAGAATAAGCCGCTTTTTAAATTGATAAAAAAATGATTTTAACCCTGTCGATTCTGACGTTTCGGGTAATCGCACAGAGGATGATGTCTGGGTCCACTCGGATCCTTAGCTATTTCTCGCTTGTATCATACTGAATATTGTCAGAAAGAGGATTTTTTTGAGACACGCTCATCCCATCATCGCTGTAACATAAACGACGGCTGGCGTCAAGTATCGAACAATCGAAGCGAGTTTTCTGCGTTCCGGTTAGCATTGGGTCCAGGCTTTGTACAACAAAGTTTAATATGCATGCACGTATTTGAGTGATTCGTGCAATAATTTTTAAATCATTCTTTATGTTTCATGCATAATTGAATTCATTTAACAAAATTACAAAAGGTACAAAAGTCAAAGTTGGATGTTTAATCCAGTAACGATACATTGCAGTTACTGTGCAATAAAGTGTTCCATACCAAAAAAATCATGACAGATATAAGTTATACATACTTTAGAGAAATGCAACGTTATTACATTAGTATCCTATACTCTTTCTCGTTACTCTTAGATACAAATAATCTAATGCATTCTGATGCGTCCAGTACTCCGAATTTAATTATATATAGCTTTATTTAAGAGACCCTTTTACAAAAATAGTAAAATTTGCCAAGAAAATTATACAGACAAAGTGCTGGTCTGAAAACTTGCATTCTTTTTTATATCATGCAAGATAACCAGCTTTAATACATTCTTTGTTATAACTTTCTAATTCGCTGCTTTTCATAGTGCTGCTATTTCTAATGACGTTTCCATTATACTGGGGGTGTACATAGAAAGGTATTTCTCAACAAATTCAATATCAAAATTCTTTGCTGTGCTAATACATTTCTGCTAGAAGTAATTCCAAAATCTTAAAAATAAGATGTATTTACTGATATGTGTGCAAATTAAGAAACATTAAAAGTTCCAAGATTATACAGCAATGATCTATATTTTGCATTTGTGAACAAAACTTGGCGTTTTAAAATCTTAACATCCTAGTGTAATATAAAATGATGCATACATTCCTGCAGAGATCTAGCACTGCAAAGAGCTATAATAAAAATAGCATTCTCATTACGTTTCTTATTAACCAAAGGTTATTGTGAACTTGTAAATGTATCTAATATAAAATTAAGCAAGTTGATGTTAGTCAGTAATATTATCCATGTATAGCGTAAACGATCGTCCATTCATCGATTAATGGATACGCTTTGTAAAATATCTAATCCAATAATCCATAGCTTAAATATCAACGAGTTATAACATTTCGTCTATAACAAAATTATACACCAGATTGGTGCACTTCGTGATACAATCTCAAATACTGGAGATTACGAAATTCATGCGCGCGATTGTGATTTTGATCTTCTAAATATATCCAAGAAAAAAAAAACAACAAATTTTTATGCCTATATGCCGAATAATAACTGAGCTGTCTAACTGAGGATAAGTAATAAGCAAATATATGTCTGTCAAGCTGCCAATACTGACATACATCATTGGAGTAGCATGAGCTACTGTACTGCATGTTTACTACACTTGATGGTGGTATATAAATTACAGACTTTGCTTCTAATAAATATAATAAGTGAATTTTACTGCTCACAGATTTCTTTTATAATTTAATTTGTAAGTGAAATTATTGGAAAGAAATATAACCCTTTGCACTCACATTGCTGGTGTGACAATACTAATTTTCCCTAAAACTCTTGAATCATCTCTGACGTGACACTACATTTAGGTAATAAAACAAAACAATATATAAAATATTGTTACTCAAACATTGTATTTAAGGTACAGATGGTGGTTCAAAAAAAATGTTTTGAACACTTTTTTTTGAAACTCTTATAGATAATATTTACTGTTGTTATTATTACTTTATTTTTCATTTTTTAATCATAAAGTTCATAAAAGTTGATTGTTTCATGGATAAAAAGATGTGATAACCTTCTTTTTATATATATATTACACAATTTCTATGTCTTATTTAATTAAACAAAAAATTCAAATTGCTATCTGTAATAGTATTGATGAAAATTACTTGTAACATTTTATTTGGACCATCCTCTATATTTTTAATACAATTTTCAAGTAAAAATGTTTTATACTATTTTATTTTATTAACTAAATGTTGTGTCATATCAGAGGTGATTGAGGAGTGCAAAGGATTAAATAACTGCAGCAATTGTTTCTGTCTAAGATACCAAAATAGAACAAAATAAAATCAGAATTGCCTGAGAACAAATTTAAAAAATGATTATAGTGCAGAGATAAAAAAAATCAAAAAAGAAGAAAAACTGAAATTTTAACATTTACATATAAACATTTATAAACTATGTTTTTTTATAGCAAAATTCTCTTCTCTCTCTCTCTCTCTCTCTCTCTTTCTCTCTCCCCCCTATCTCTCTCTCCCCCTATCTCTTTCTCTGTATAATCCTGCCAGTTGGACAGTTTTAATATAAGATATGGTAAATACAAAGTAAAAAACAAATTATCCCTTTGTTATTATGAGCATATGGATGTACATAATAATGATTCGTCAAGGAAAATGCTCTGTGCCAAACATTTGTTTGGTCCTTTGGATTGTACAGTTTTATCTTCGTTTGAATGAGAATTCTGTACAAAATGAAAAAATGAATAATCTTTTCGCGAAATAAATATCCATTAAAAATCAATCTACACATAATGTACATGCAGAATGCTAAATTTTATCTATTATATTATTTTACTTACATAGAAGTAAATGTGAAAGATAAATCCATTTTGTAAGAGCATGATATTAATTGCAACTAATTCACTAAATGTATTAAATCCAAAAAACAATTTATTGCTCATTTTAATGCTTCATACTATGGGAAACTCTTTTGCTGACTAATGTCGATAAATTGTACATCCAATTTGGCATTCATATAGAAGGAATTTTTAAAGTTAAGAGTATCATAAGATATGTTAAATATATCTACACTATTTTAATCTTAGTAAATGAAATATAAATGTCCCTTGTTTCTTAAATTAATTATCTGCATGTAATGATAAAATGTTTCAATTTTATGTAAAGACCAGGCTTGAGGATCAAATTTGTAGAAAATTCTTCATTACTGTATTATTAAGCATGTGTGCTACATGTTTCATATAAATTTCATTTAATATGTATATAGAAATTTTTAAGAAATTGAATGATATTGATATATCTAGATATCCAAAAGACATAATATTTCTTTGAATTTACATTTAAAGTTTATTATTTCTTTCAAATCATTTAATTAACTCATATATGGCATACATACTGGAGCAGCGAGATGATTTCATAAGTTAATTTAGGATAAGAAATAATACAAACATGAACAATTTTGCTAATTTATTTAGCATATCGTTCTAAACTTTAATCACTGCTGCAGTATGCACGAGGCCTTGATATTTAAAATTAAATTGATACACTTGCAATTAACAGTAAGTAAAGAATATTTTTCCTCTTTGCAAGGGATTCTTAACTATTGAAAAATAAAAATAATGGTATATAATATATATACATATATATACCTTATACGCATATATATATAATATATATGTATATATGGATTACAAAATATTAATTTAATTTTTTTTTTTTAATCTTAATATGCTTCCCATTATGTGAAATGTATGTATATATATATGTGTGTGTGTGCGCGCGTGTGTATATATATATATATACATATAGTTTGATATAATTTATTTCACACAAAGTAATTTACAAAATAGACCTATGCTAAGAACATTTCTAATCTATTTATTAGGATTACGATATACTGAATGCAATGCAGCCATTCTCACACATCATATTAGACATTTATGTTAAGTAAAATTAATATTATTGAAATTTAAGCATTGAAATTATGCAGCCCGCTGGAATTGAGTTTCTACAAAAAAAATACTTTATTACATATATATATATATATGTATATATATATATATATATATATATATATATATATATATATATATGTATATATATATATATATATATATATATATATATGTATATATATATAAAATTCCAGTTACGACAATAGTAACTTTAACAATTTATCAAAACATAGTTTAGTCTTATTGTACCAAACACAATACAAATTTAATGCTAATTAGATATATACTTAGACATATTAATTAATTTATCATGACACACATTAAATGTATATACATTAGAACCCACAAGAAGTCTTTTTTTTTCATTTTTTAAAAATAATTAAGAAACATTTTTATATAATATTAAAATGGCGTATGTGTATCTTTTGAAAACTTACATTAAAAAAAGAGAGATATGAGAAGAAATAAAAGATCTTCATGCAGGAGCTTAATGTGATCAACAGCCTAAAGGTATTTCTGAAGCTTATATTCATATGCGATGAGACAAGGAAAGAAAAAAGGTATTGCACATTGTTAACTTGCATATTCTGGCCGAACGATCACTGCAGATATTCTACTTGGACAACCATGGAATTAGGATACATGTTACTGTCATTGATAAGGTCACATAGGTCTTGTATTTCTCAAAAGCAATGGCACATTTGCATACTTCAAAAAATGGCACTAAAAAGAATCAACATTCTAGATAGAAGATTTTACTTTGTATATTTTAATCTGTTGGCCCTTACATTTCTAATTATTCCCATCATTTTTCCAGTCGATAAGCAAAAGTAATATAGTGAATAAAAGATATGAATAAGTCTTGGAATTGATGCTTTGTCATTTTTGGAATAAATAATAATAATACTACATAGACATTTAGATTATTATCAATTAGTACTTTTTTTTATTTTTATTTTTTTTTTATTATTCTCTTTTTCATCTCTTTTTCATTTTCTTTCCTTTTTGTTATTTTTATAAATGAGAAAGATTTTATAGATTTGTTTTATTCAATGCGATTCAAACTTATTTGATTAAGAATATTAACAAAAATAATTTCAATTCACAAATTACTTGAAAATTAATTTACAATTAGAAAAGTAATTATACAAATTATATAAAATACGAAATCAAATTATCGTTCGTTCTAAAAACAATAATATGTACGATTAAATTAATTGAAAAGACATAAGCATATAAATGCTTACGTATGTAGAATGTGAAAAGACCTTGCATAGTGCGATATCTCCGTGTATTTATTATTCTTGAAAATAATTTGAGTCATCCGAGAGAGAGAGAGAGAGAGAGAGAGAGAGAGAGAGAGAGAGAGAGAGAGAGAGAGAGAGAGAGAGAGAGAGAGGTCGTTACTGATCTGTATACAGTGATAACGAATCTCTCGTATTCAACGTATCCGCGAAAAAAAATTGTTTTTATTACGTGTACATTCACATATATGTACATTAAACGTTAGAAACTTTACGTGAACATGTATAGTCTTTTACTCTATAGTTTAATAAATAAAAAAATGACACGCGTTCGGTAGATTATGTAGGTATAATTTTTTCGATAAAACGTTACCGGCGATTACCGGCGTTTTATTCACTTGACGAGAGTTTATAGTTTTGACGAACTATGAAGAGAGTGATACTTTTTGTGAACGGCACTGATGTTAATGGCAAGGTTATATTTCTTTAAATTTGATCTAAATATTATAAATTCTTTACGCGCACAAATACGTACTTGAATTTAAAAATGGTTTGTTTTTTTTTAACCAAATACTCATTATTTTTATTTTGTATCGGTAAAGGAATATATAATTCTGCATATTATATCTTAATTTCCTGACAGACAGGTCAAAATTATTTGTTAAAATGTTTACTGTAATTAATAATCATTGGTTAGTTAGAATTATATGAAAATCATTATGTAGGTATATATTATAATTAAATTGAAGAAACGATTTTTTAATTTACTATTGATCTATTTCTTCTAGGTATTTATGATTACACATTCTTTAGACGAATTATTGTTTGCTGCTAGTACAAAGTTTGAAATCAATGCCAAAAGAATCTTTACTCCACAAGGTGGAGAAATTGATGATATTAAGTTGATTAGGTAAAATCATAAAAATTATTAATTTTTAATAGACTTCTTAAATTATTTACATTTAATTTATTTTTATAGAGATGATGATATATTATATGTT
This sequence comes from Dolichovespula media, assembly GCA_911387685.1. Taxonomy (NCBI): domain Eukaryota; kingdom Metazoa; phylum Arthropoda; class Insecta; order Hymenoptera; family Vespidae; genus Dolichovespula; species Dolichovespula media. The sequence goes on from OU426859.1 coordinate 3,561,335, forward strand.
TCAAGTGGAGAAGATTTCATTTATAAAAATAAAGTTGCTAACGATAATCAAATCAATGAAAATTCGGAATGGATTACATTGAATGTTGGAGGAAAATATTTTACTACTACAAGAAGTACATTAACAAAAAATGAACCGATGAGTATGCTAGCCAGGTTTGAATATTTAATATTTTTCAATTATATGATTATACTTGAGTTGTGTAATGCAAAAACTGCAAAATAATGCAGTATGATATTGATTGTTTTAAATTTTATTATTAATATAATCTTATTTTGTAGAATGTTTACAAGGACACAAAAGTCTGATTGTATGTTAAAGCCAAGTCTGAAAGATCCCAAGGGTGCCTTCTTAATCGATAGAAGTCCTATATACTTTGAACCATTATTGAATTTCTTAAGGCATAATCTAATGATATTAGACTCCAATGTTAATGTAAATGGTACGTTTTTTTTTTTTATTAATCAAATAACTGCAGAACATTCCATGACTTATGACTTAAAGAAATGCATATATATATATATATTGTTTTTTCAATTTGCTATACATCTCTTCTTAGGTGTGCTTGCAGAGGCTCATTATTATGGGATGGAAAATGCTATATGTGTTCTTACAAAAATGGCCAATGAAAAAAATTCACCAGCAGATGGTCTAATAACTTTAAGTCGCAAACATGTTGTGAAAGCAATCATGTCTACATCGCCAACTTCAGAACTCAGATTTCAAGGTGTCAATTTTTCAGGTGCTGATCTTTCTAAGTTGGATCTTAGGAACATTAATTTTAAGGTTTGTTTACTGCAATAAAAATAAAAGTTGTGTATTTTTTTACTGTTATATAAATAAATAATTAATATAAATATATAATTATTCCTTTCAGTATGCTGTCATGGATTCTTGTAATCTAGCAGGTGCTAACTTATCAGGATGTTGTTTTGAGCGAGCTAATTTATCTCATGCCAACTTCCAAGGTGCACAGCTTTCATGTGTAAGAATGCCATGTGCTAATCTGGCTTCTGCAAATTTACGTTCATGTAACTTTGAAGATCCTAATGGTTCACCAGCGAATATGGAGGGTGCAGATTTTCGAGATGCTAATTTTGAAGGAAGTAATATGCCAGCAGTGAACTTGAGGGTGGCCACATTAAAGAATGCTATTTTACGAAATTGTGATTTAAGATCGGCTGTATTGGCTGGTGCAAATTTAGAGGTAAAGTAATGACATTTATTTTGTTTGCTTGCATTATTATTACCATAATTAAATTTATATTGTAGCGTTGTGACTTATCAGGCTCAGACTTACAAGAAGCCAATTTACGTGGAGCAAATTTGAAAGACGCCACGTTTGAATTAATGCTTACACCATTACATATGTCTCAAACCATTCGGTAACAATAAAAGAAATGCTAATTCTTATAACTTTTTGCTTATTGTGATATAAATGTGGTTTATATCTGACTTGAATGATAATTTAGTCAAATATGAGTTGCAACATTGGTAAAATTTTAAATGATCTGTTGTAAAATTGATATTTTATGTCTGTAATTCATTTAGGTAAAATTATTAAGTATTATTTGTATATTTTCATTTATTTTCTATTTATAAAATATTTATTAGAAACAAGATTATTCAATACAATTTCTAACAAAAAGAAAGGAATTGTAATGAAAGGTAACATTTACTATAATTTTTTATTTTTATTAGGTAAAATGAAAATTGATAAACTGGAATTCATAAATTAAGTAAAAATAAAAAAGAAAATGTAATTCCAGTGGAATCTTATATGTGCTCTTTCTCTAGCTCTACCACTGCTATGTACGTGCACCAGCACGTATATTATAAAATCGAATATGCTATTACATTTTCCATAATAATATATTTGGTAGTGAAACAAATTCATTATTTAACATTAACTAAATAGGAATCACATAACGATTGACATATTTAATAGAAATATACTGCATGTTTAATTGAAATATATTTCCTATTACATATTATATAAAATACAGATTAGAAAAAACTTTGAGATATACTTTATATTTGTATTATCTGTGCAATAGAATTTACAGCCATTGAAAGTTTTTTCCATAAAAAAAAATGCATTAAACAATTGTACTCTACTTTTGTACTGTTTATTAAATATAACGTTTTGTTATAATACAAGTATAAATTATACAAGATATAATACACATATAAAAGAAACATATTCCTCTGAATAATTGTAAATATAATTTAATTACACTGGTATTCTTTTCATAATTACTACATGTATATTATTTAAACATGCAATGAAATAACATTTTTTGTTATTTATTATGTCACTCTTGTATATATTTATAAATGATTTACCAAACTTCTTTGATTTTTAATGAAAATAAATTTTTTTTAATCAAATTAAAACAAATTTTATAATTAAAAAATAATAAGAATTTAATTTAAAAGAAACCACAAGTCCTTTTCTGTATCATTTTATTTTATATATAATTTTTTCGATTTTTCAGTCTGTTTAATTAGAATTGTCAGATTAAAAAAGACTATCGTTATATTATATATTTTACTTATTCTATTACTGATCTGTACGCTTTTTTTATGACAATTGTATGCAACTTCATTTTTGACAGTTTTTACATTCACTATGATAAAATAGCTGTCAATGAAAATGATTTAAAAACTCTGATGGTTACGAGCTTTTTTTCCACAGTAATATATTTTTTCAAGCAAATTTCATTCCACTTTGACTTAGTTTTCAGTCAATCTACTTTCAATGGAAATACTGTCTTTTTGTATCTTTTCTTCTTTCTCTTTGGATATTGGCTCCTTTAAAGTAAACTTGGGCATAGCATCTATCAATGCTGATGTTTCATTATATCCAATTCCAACAAAAATGCGTTCTCGTAACATGTAATTTTCCAGTGGTCCATATTCACATTTACTCACCAATTTAAGTAGATCGGTTGTAAAAGCATCTATCGTTTCGTTAGGTAGTTTTACTCTATTGTTGAACTTTTGTCGTTCGACAATGACATGTTTCTTGACAGTAAAGTATTTGGTAAATTCAGTTTTCACTTCTTCATAAGACATTTCTTTTTCAAAATTTGGCTTTAATTCTGTCATAAGTTCTTTTGCTATTGAACCCATTGTATAAAAAAGAAGTTCTATTCTTTCTTTGTCAGATTCTAAATTAAAATCGGCTATTAAATGCTCGAAATTTTGTATCCATTCCAACCATAATTCCGGTTTTGAAAAATTAAATGAATCGCAAATAGCTAACAAATTTGGCATTATTTTGGTGACTAATTCTTTATAAACGCTTTATCGTATTTTTTTACTACGATTTATTCTAAATAGTTTTAATTGCTCTTTGTGAAATAACCTTTTATTTTCTTCTTCGTATACTTTTGACGTACTACTGCGCCGTCTTAAATAACTAGATTTTCTTTTTATTTCAATAACTTTGACAATAGAGTGCCATCTTGAATTCTGTTTTATTTACTTGTATCGTCGATTCAGAACCGGCATCTTAATATTCAGAGGAAAAGCACATGTGTCGCTGTGTGTTGTAAATTATTCGACAAAAGCTAATAGAAGTCTATCTAGTAACAATATAATATCTATGGAAAAGATATTTCTGCTCGATTTATTTTTACATATTAATTGATATCGATTGCAACATCGATATATGATTAATCGAATAGAAAATATCAATTGACAATCCACTAAAATCCATAGTACGGAACTTAACCTAAACTCGTTGTGTGTATACTTTGAAGTGTAAGAATTATAAACTACATATTTTATCGTTTATACAAATTTTATTTTATACTATGATAAATACTCGAACGTTGTAAATATTTCAAAATCGAGAAAACTATTGATTGGTTACAAATTCTATATAATTATTGATTTATATATTTGCAGACTGCATGTTTAATCTATAACTTTCACAGTTTTAAGAAATAATTTTTTTTATTATAATGGTTGAAATGTTAGATTGGGAGTATGAAGATCCTCTCACAAGATTAAATACACAATTGAATAAATCTATGGTTTTAATTGAAAATGTGGTGGATGATCATTCACAAACAAATAAAAGTAATAAAACTATTAAAATAAAAACAAAAAGTACTTCTCCAAAAGCAAACACTTCTATGAATGGTACACATAGAAAAAGTATTCTTAAGAAATCAGAAAGTATAAATAATGAAGAAAGAAACGTTGAGGAAAATGAAGAAGACATTAACTTAGAAGTAGTCGCTGAAATGAATCCGGATATATTAACAGTGAAATCACTATCGAGGCCACAGAATGTATATAAGTATTACATTAAACATTAAAATTAAGAAACAAATAGTTTAATCTTAATACGTTATCATATTTTAGCTTCAAGATTTGATAAAAGAAGAGACCTTAACTATGGAATCTGCAAGTTGTAGTTTTAATTTTGACGACTTATCTGATAACGAAGATATCTGGATTATGGATATACCTAAAACAGTAAGATGTCTAACATATTTTATTTTTATTTTTGACAGCAAGTGATTTATATTTAAAAATTTTTTTTAGATAGACCCACACGAATTAATCGGACAGACCTTAATATTAGGAGAAAAATCAAAATTTAGAATTGGAGAAGAAAAGTACTGTGCTATTAAACGAGATTTGAAACAAGATATTACTTGCGTGCTTGGTAGCGGTAAAATAAATCCACGATTTAAAGCAGGTATTTATTTTATCTTGAGCAATAAAAAGAGGACACGATAAAATATAGTATAGACTAATCATAACATATTTTATAGTTAATATAAAACCAGCAGGCTCTATAACAATTAGGAGAAAATTATCGAGCATACCGAAAGTTAAACCCATATTGTTAGAAAATTTAGGCGTTCCATTCCCTGAAAATTTGAAAACGCGCCATCCATTGTTAGGTGTTGTTTCCGAGAGTAAATCCAAAAAAGAATTAAGAATGAGTGGATCAAATAATAAGAAGAGAAAGTCATATTGATAACAAAATGACTACCATAATATACATATTATGCCTTTCTTTTTATATATATACAATATACAGTTTATATACATAAATTGTCGAAAGCAACGTATTGCCATGTAATTATGATCTAAGTATAATTAGTAAAGATATTGAAATGACGATTCTCTTTAACGATTTTTTCAAATTTATTACAACACATGAATCAATTCAAACGAACGTACTTTTACGTTCAAGAAATTTCATCTTCGATCGGTTTAACAGGGATATTTGTTTGGCGCAATTGGTAGGACTGTAAACGCGAGTAACTAAAACAATATTTTGGGCAAAGCGGTAAATATAAAAATCAACGCTTATCTCGAATATGTATAACGTTAAGAAATTGACATATGGAAAAAATATACGTAGCCGAGTGTGATGTATGAAGTAAGATCGACGTTACGTCAGGAAACATCAATAATAAAAACGAAGGGCGCGTCGATACTGACCAATACTAAAAAAGACGCGTTTTACGTATTTATAAAGAGTAAATCCGCGTCTCGACATGCGCTCTGACAATCCCTTCCCCTCCCTTCTTACCTCACTTCGCTCGGGTCCCTCTAGTAGTCATACCGTGTAATGTCCGTTCCTGCGCGCTCGAGTTGCGCGTTCGACCAAATTTCGGGAAGCTTAGAAAAAAATTTTCCAGTAGAGAAAAGAGAGATTTCTTAGTGGAAAAGTTTAAGAACGTAAGTAAACAAGAAGAAACGAAGGAGATAGATTCTAACATATGAGCGAATGTCACATACGCGACTAATCGAGAATTGGCGAGCGCTATGTTGGAAGACGCGATAATTGTCGACGCGCGAGCTCCGTTGAAAAAGAAGTGATTATTCCCTCATAGAACGAAATTAAGGTTAAACTGACTGTTACTTCGATATCTTAAAAACATTCCTAGGATATCGAACGTGTACTACGTTAATCGAACAATTCGATCTTATGTGACGTATGCAACAATTCTTTTTCTGTGCTTGATGTTCGAGAAAAGGAAATAGAAAGAGATGGATAGAAAACGAGAAACGGAGTATCAATCTATCTCAAGTCTTTTCGTACTTCAGAAGACTTTCCCCCCCTGTTTAATCGGACTCTATTCGTTAATCATTCCTGTTTGTGCACGGTGTTCTTATTCAATGTCAGTCCTATCCTTGTACATTTTTCGAAAGTTAAACGTGCCAAGGGGAGTTGTAAAATCGACATAAAAGTCTGTCTCTCGATACATCGAGAAAGAGAGAGAGAGAGAGAGACCATATTACGATCGTAAGTTAGAAAGGGATGGCAAGCTGTGGCAGCGAATGTCCTTTCTTTCTCTATTTCTACGTCCACTTCTTCTCCCTCCTACTATTCCCACCTTCCCTCTCTTTCTCTTTCTCCCTCCTTCTCTCTCTCTCTCTCTCTCTCTCTCTTTCCTCCTCCTCCTTCTTCCTCCACGTCCCTCAGCGCCCCCTTTCCTTCTATTCGTTCCGTCTCTCTTTACTTTCAACTTGTCTTTTTCCTCTTGAAGTCTGCATCGCGAAACGTTAAAACCGTCGCGTCCTTGCGTATGCGAGAATTCTTGCAAACGAGGTTTCGCGAAATTTACGTGTCATGCCCCACCACTAAAAATTTTCACGGATTTTCACGTAAATCCGTAACTATGATGGCGTAGTACCTCTCACTCGCACGCTAATGACGTTTCGTCGTTTCTTCTCAACGCCACCAACAGCTGTTTCGTCCGATTGTCGCTCTCTCGTACGGTTTGTGTCTCTCGCGACGTATTACGCGAAGAAAGAAAGATAGAGATATAAAAGAGAAAGAGAGCGAGATATGGTGGGCGAACGAAGGAAAGTCTCTCTCTCTTTCTCTTTCTCTCTCTCTCTCTCTCTCTGTTGCGGTGCTCTCGTTAACACTGCTCTCCACTTTTGGTGTATCTTGTAGACTACCTTAAAACTACGTCACTAACGATTTACGATAAGTTCGCCTTATCGCTATCATTTTATTAACCATTGTGGTGTCTGTCGTTTAGTCTCGAAGTATTTCACTAGCCTCTCCCATAATCTGTTGAGCGTCCTTTGTTCTACTCAACGCTCGCTTGTGACAGCTCCTGTCAAACGGAGACCAACCTTTCGATTTTTTGTTTCTGTCGCTTCAGGAACGATACCTCGTTTATATTTTATCTTAGAGACCATCGCGTAAGGATATATATCTTTTCGATTTTTATCTCGCCGAGATACTTTTTCAAAATCTGCCCAGTCGGAATTGCACTATGCAGTGCGTTTTCCTTTTATTCAATTTTACATTAAAAATAATTCCCATAACGGAATTAAACAATAGCCGTTTAAACGTACATTATTTCGCAATTCAAATACTCCCATACGGGTGACGTAGTAGAGGGAAGGCTTTTTTCTATAGATACGCCAACACTTTCCACGGCAACTCGCCTTTTCGCGACACTCTCCGTCTTGATCAATTTTCTACGAGGTTAATCTGACGTGTCATCATTTTTTCCAGATTGTGCAAGGATATTAGAACATAAAGGAAAGTAACAAGCTTTGTTAATATCTAAAATACTGTGGAAACCCTTTGTGTATGTGAATTATCGAAAGGAGAGGTATTGCAGGTGCATTTTTAATTAAAAGCATATTTCAATATTTTATTTAATATAATGAAAAATATTTAATTTAATTTATATTAAATTACGAAGAAAATGGATAAAAGTTTATATATAGTTTTTTTAAAAATATATACATAGGTGTGCGTGTGCGTGTGCGTGTGCGTGTGCGTGTGCGTGCGTGCGTGTGCGTGCGCGTGCGTACGTGCGTGTGAAAGAGAGAGAAAGAGAGCAAGTGGAAAGTAGAAAATATTCTTTAATTAGATATATAATTAACTATAATCATAATGTTGTCCTTTGTACAGGTTAAAAGTAGGAAGAAATACATAGTTAATTGTTGTGTCTTTTGGACAAACGTGGCTATAGCAAAAATTATGTCAGTATTGAATCAAAGTGGAGAGGATGCGGTGGAGTGTCCATTGTGTATGGAATTATTGGAGGTTGATGATTTAAATTTTTTTCCGTGCACATGTGGCTACCAAATATGCAGATTTTGTTGGCATAGAATACGTACGGACGAAAATGGCTTATGTCCTGCGTGTAGGAAGGCCTATTCTGAAAACCCCGCTAATTTTAAGCCTCTTACGAAGGAAGAAATTGCAAGGTATTTTTTATACGATTAACAAGTTATATCTATGTATATGCGACAATTTGAATGATTTTCCTTTTTTCTTTTTTTAGATTAAAAGCAGAGAAGAGATTGAAGGATCAGCAGCGTAAACAAAGAGTTACAGAAAATCGTAAACATCTAGCGAATGTGAGGGTAGTTCAAAAAAATTTAGTATTTGTAGTAGGATTACCAATGCGATTGGCAGATGCAGATGTAAGTTTTTTCTATTGTAAAAACGGGTGGTTATATCTAATTAATATGAACATTATATACGATAAGTAATAATAAAAGGTGGTAACAATAATAATTACTGTAGGTATTAAAGAGACATGAGTATTTTGGGAAGTTTGGTAAGATTCATAAAGTTGTGATCAATCAGAGCACTTCTTATGCAGGGTCTCAGGGCCCTAGTGCCTCGGCATATGTCACCTATCAAGTATGTTTCATTCTTCATATTTATTATAATTATGATACAATGTATTGAAAATTTGCTAAAATCTGACCTGTAATGAATCTAATAATAGCGTCAGGAAGATGCTCTGCGTGCTATAGAGGCTGTGAATAATATTGTTGTGGACGGACGGACAATAAAAACGTCACTTGGTACAACAAAATACTGTTCACATTTTATGCGCAATCAGGCGTGTCCAAAACCAGACTGCATGTATTTACATGATCTCGGGGACCAGGAGGCTTCGTTTACGAAAGAGGAAATGCATCAAGGCAAACATCAGGAATATGAGCGCAAACTTGTGCAATCTTTACATGCTCATGCATCTGCATTGCAGCGGTAACAACATAAGAATTTATTGCTTTGATGACAGGTTAAATTAAAGTATATATAATAGAATTAAAATTTAACATTTTTATTTTATAGAAAACCGACACCATCACCACCTGTTACAAATAGTATTGGTAGAGAAAATGGAACTACGAATTCACAAGCCAAGGAAGCATGGCCTTCGTTACAACCAGGACAAACGAATAGTAAGAATTTACTTTAATAGATTTAATACGATAATATTACAATTTGAAGTATTTATAGAAAACATATTTACTATTTAACATTGCAATTTGTACTTAACAATATTTACACTTTACAGACACACAAACGAATTGTAAAGAATCATCACCACCTACCCAAACAACTTCACAGCAGCATAGCATAATTAATGGTAGCAGTCTTACCACCCAGCAAACGCATATATCATCTGGAGGTTCTATGCATCAACAGAATAACAATAATAAAGGGGAAAATGGTATGGGTCTACGCAGAGGCAAAAGTAATAGTGAAAGTAAGGCACAAGCAGCGCGAAATAAACATAAAAATTGTCAAAACAAAGAGAAGCATAGCACTCGAACAACGTCACGTTCTGAATCAAGCTCAATTAGTGTACAAAACAATGTGCAACCACAAGTGAATGGTCAGAAGGATATAAGAAATTTTTCAGCCGAAACAAATAGTGATGTATTGCAAAAGTTAGGCAATAAGTGTAAGGTTGAACAACAACAACAACAACAACAACAACAACAACAACAACAACAACAACAACAACAACAACAGCAGCAGCAACAGCAACAACAACAACAACAACAACAACAACAACAACAGCAGCAGCAGCAGCAGCAACAGCAACAGCAGCAGCAGCAGCAGCAATCTAACAAAATTTCTAAACCGGCACAACAACCATCTAATGAACTGAAAATAAATGGTGTAGTTCAAAATGGGGAACGACGACATTCGGATAGTGAAACAGATCAACGACGAGAAGGTAGTACACCAGCTAGTACAATTTCAAGTTCAGAAGATTCTAATGTAAATCATCAAGTGGAACAATTAGTGGAATCAAGTGAGGAGAACAATGGTGCTGCAATTTTAGGTGAGTTCCTTATACTCGTCGTCATTTCTTTATGTATCGACTTTTTATTTTTAAATTAAATTGATGAAAGCGAATGTACGTGTGCAGATAAATCAAAGATGTATAAAAAGATATAATTGCAATCAGGTTTTAATCTTTGATTTAAAAAATATATTATTTTAAATAGTAATATAGTATGTTACAATGTAATATTAAAGTCATCTTGACAAGTTACAACAATAAGATGTGATGCTTTGCCTGATTAATAACAGTTATAGGAGATATATATAAAATACCTTTAGATTGAAGTAGTGTGTATACAAATCTCATTTAAAGAATAGTATTAATAGTTTTGTTATAAATGTTTTACAAATTGTTTTTAAATATACAAATATTGCATGATTGTAGATTATCTCATATATTTTCCATCTGTTATAATATTTATAAATCTTTGTGTAAAAAAAAAAACGTAAATAATTTTATAGTCATTAAAGTTGAACATCTTTATAAATATTATGATATATAGCTTTTCTCACTGTGTAATTATCAAAAGTTAATACAATGTTATAAGAAAATATATATATTACAATGCATAAGTAATCATGTGAGAATAGATAAAATATTTATAATGAGTTGCAAAGAATTCAGATTGTGAATTTTGAATTAATATAGATATTGATATATGCCAAAATAAAGAGAATTCTTGAAAACAAGAAGTAGCTGTTTGTTGTATTTTTGTATACACTTAATTTTATCCTTTTTACAAAATTTTATAAGAAACAAAATTATACAACACTTGCCCAGAAGAATTTATTTTTATCTTTGTATATTTTTTTAATTTTTGATAAATTAAAGAAAGTACATGAGTATACTCACACTCACACGCGCGCATGCGTGCGCGCGCACACACACACACACACACACAACACACACATTTCAGCACTTATTGTGAAAAATTAATGGCAATGGTAGGTATTCAACAGATTCAGTATTTATTTCTGGGTACGTGTATGTATATTTTAATTTTGGTGGCTGAGAGGTTATTAGAAGCTGTTTATTCTGGCATTCTGATAATCAGTAAATAAATGACATCTTGATCGCGTCTCGTAGTGTAGCGCTATGTGCGTATCGTGTCTAGGTTCATCACCTGCTAGCACAAACTCATCGCAAGGTGCCAATCAACAGCCACCACCAGGGCTGCATAATGGGTCTCAAGTGCAACTTAATCATCGGTCAATCTTTCAGGCGGACAATAATAGTTTCTTCAGTACAAATACCTTCCAAAAAATATCTACAGCTGCCTCAGTCACATCCAATTCCTTAGCAGGCATGTACAATACATTATTTTAATTAGAATCACCATAAATTTATCTATAAAACTTGTAATAAATATTATTAGTAACTTCATACATTAATTATGTTTTCATATGTTTTTGTTAAAATGAAATGTATTCTTTTGTTGTATATAGGAAATACAAATTTGGATTGGCCGAGTACAGGCTTGGCTTCCATTCCTGATTCTTTACCAACAGTTCACTCAAGTGAAGATTGGCAAGCAGCATTTGGTTTTCATCCTGAATCTACACGATCAAATCATATCGTACGAAAAATTAGTCCTTCCAATTCACCACGAGTAACCTTCAACTCTGAAGACTTTACAGAAGAGGAAGTGTATAATAATTCGCAGTATAATGCAATCTCAGAATCTTCAGGCACCTTTGCAACTAATTTGCTTGTTAATTCACCTGCATCTAAATTTATGGCAGACTTTCAGCAAAATTCATTACAACAAAGGCTTGCTATGCAAGTTAGTGATTGTATATTTTTTATATTTCATGAGATATACTAACTCTAGATAACTAACTCTAAATTGAATATTTTAAAGGCACAACAAAATCAAGAAAATTGTGAATATATCAAGCAAAACGGGCATGCAACTTTAAAAGAAGTTCAAAATCATCATGAACCTGGATCCGATGTTAAAGCAGACGACGATTTAGGCTTTGATCCTTTTCATGAAACGCAAAAAGCCCTTGCAGAATTAATGGAGAATGAAATGCAGTTACAACAACAAAGATTATTTCAACAACAACAACAGCAACAACAACAGAGAGAACGAGAAGAGCAAACTAGGGTACAACATCAACAAAATCTTGCGAATCTTGGTCAGCAGCACTTTCCACAGGTGAAAAAAATTTAATGAATAATCTACAGTTTCTTTACTTTTGTAGAATATATTTAACGAATATATCATTAAATTATTTGAAATTAATTTAAATTGATAATTATCATCCTAGGTTGCACATATAGCACATCTACAGCAACAGGCGCAGCACTTGCAAAATTTACAAGTTCTTCAACAATCGCATTCCCTTCTGTCTCGTCTTCCGCAGAATCTTCTCCAAAGTGGCACACAGAATCCTGCTCAGAATTCTGTAACAGCTGCTAGTTTGGCACAACGCAGTCGTCTCCCTCCGCCAGGTTTCCCTGGTGCAACCCCAAATCACATGAATTCTTTTGGTCTTGGTATACCGCGGCCTGCCCCTACAAACAATGCCCTCACGGGTTAGTGTTTCTCCAATTTTTCCAACATCTGGAATCATAGCCCACAGTGCGTGAATTTACATACCTATGAATACATAATGTCTTCATAAAATAAATAATACATTTTGTAAGTTTAATGGTAAGCATAGTAACAAAAAAACAAAAGAAAAAAGAGAGAGAAAAGGAATTAAAAATGTATACATAGCAAGGAATTATTCAATTTAGTTGTAGAATATTATGATATAATTTCAGATTGAACATTTTCAAAATAAGCACTTCCAAGGTCACAAATAATTGATCAATTTGAATTATATTGCACTTCATCACCTTTTTAAGATACATTGAATATTTAACTAGATATTTATGCACGATAAACATTGTTTTATCAGTACAATTTCATTCAATATTGACTTTTATTATATACACACATTTATCTGAAGATGGTAGTAAAATTGTATTCATAAATGATTCGTCTAGTATGTTATTTACAGGAACACAGCCATCACAGCAAAGTGCGTATCTTCCAAATGGAAATCCTCTACTGAATACACAAGGTAAAATTTCTTTTAATTTATATTAGTTTAATTGTTTAATGCGTTTTATTAAAATTTTTTCATTGTTACTGGAGTAGGTATCGGTAAATGCGCAGGCGATACTGTTTACACATTAAAAGATTGGTGTGAGATAAGTAGCCAACAACAACAACAACAATTTCATCATCAAGCATTACATCAAAAAGGGGGATGGAACAACTTTGGGCCTATTGCAGACTGGACTTCAATTGATCCAGCTATTGTTAGTTCATCTAGGCCACTTCCATTCCAAACTACTAGCACGTGGCAATTTCCACATGTACATCCTTCTCACACAGTATCCCACAATGCGCAACAGGTTACACAGCTATAATATAAATATAATATATGAAATTAATTATTATGAATTCTATATGTGTACAGTATATATGTATATATATATGTGTGTGTGTGTGTATATATAATTAATACATGTACAGCTAATTATAATGATTAATTTTATTTTATAGGAACCGAACGCACCAGCTCAGCATTGGGCAATGCAACCACCGCCGGGCTTTGCTGCGCCTGCAACTACAGGGCAACTAAGTAATCAACAAGCAAGCACAGCTGCACAGCCGCACACCAAACTTATCTCTGCAGGATCAGAAATTGAGAGTATGTTTAATTCTCTTTTATAATGTAGTCTGTTTAAAAAAAAAGTCATATGAATATATATATTTATATTACAGATTTATAAAGATTACAAATACACCAAGTCTACAAATGACATGGTGAAATATTCGTATCCGATGAAATGAAAGCCAGCAAAGAAATTAAAACGACAGTCTGTAACGTATGTTTTCTTTAACATGTGTTTACATTTGCCTTCAGCTATTGTATAGTTGCTGCAGTCTTACTGTATAAGCATTTCTTATGAGAAACAAGAAAGGAACAGCATATTTTGTTAAATAATATGGAAAAGTTTTGACAAATATTTTTTTTTCTCCTGATATTACTAAAAAATCGAATATATATTAAAATTTTAATATTAATTCTATTATCATATGTCAGATCTTAAATACACTTATGAAGAAAACCATAAGTAATTTAATAATTAAAATAATTAATCCAAATATTTCTAAGAGCATATTACAATTTTCACCAACTTCATTATATTTTAATTGTTTTATTGTAAAAGTATAATGTGTTTTGAGGAAAAACATTATCGGTTCTTATTAATTCAAGCTTACCAAAATGAAAAGTGAGCGGAAATAGTATACATATTGATTTCGGAAGAGATCAATACTTCTTTATTTGGAATATTATTATTATTATATATATATGTATAATATATATTTGCATATTATTACGTGCAATTTTCTTTCACCATTTCATAGATTTTTGATCAATATAATGGAGAAATGGATATTCAGATAAGAGCCAATAGCGATTTTTAACTTGATTGAGTTATAAAAATACGTTAATTTAATATTTAATTAAACCTCAAACCTATCAGCTTTATTATAAGACGGTATAGGATTTGTAATGTAAAGTTAATTTTTAATCGCATACATAAAGTCATATTAAAAGAAAAGATGCAGTAATAACATTGTCTTGAAGGATTAATAGAAATTTTACCCGTGCGGAATATAGAAAACTACGGTGCGACTGTCGAGAAAATTGATATGAAAGGGCCATATCTCAGATCACAGATGTATAAATACGAACTCAATAATACCTGGAGTGTCAGACCGATAGTAATACAATACAAATTGCTATGTTGAATGGTTTACTTTAACAGCAGATTGTGTTAAACATCTGCTGCCTTAACGTGAATAACACAACACGATACATATACAAGAGAATGATTGAGATAATGAACATATGATTATTATAAATTTAACTGATTTAAGGTAATCAAGAAATATACGATATGCGCAAAAAATGATTACAAACATGATATTCAATTTTCTACATCCTCCTGCTTCCTTTATATCCGTATCATGTATTGTGCTCATTGATTTTCTTATAATTTTTTATCTATGTATATATATATATATATATATATATATATATATATATATACATATATGCATATAGTCATTTTTAACATGTATATAAAATATCATATGTATATAAACACACCAAATACGTTACGTAGTAGAAGATTTATTTACATTACATGTAGTAAAATTATAAATATTACATTTTCTACATGTAAAATCTTATTTATAAAAAAAAAAAACAACTACACACAATACAGTGACATTAAATTTGATTTTATTTATTTCTTAATATATAAATAACAAAATATCTTATTCTATACATATATGATATATCACCATCCATTGTCTTGTATACATATTGAAATTTTGTATATTTAGGAAATAGCATGGTATTATACAACCTTGTATGTATTTGTAGAATAGCAATGTGAAAAGACCATTATAATTCATAATCTATATATTGATTATGAAAAGTAATAAAGAGGTTACTTTTCATATCATATAACAGTTAATCTGAATTGGAAATAATCTGAATGAACGGTATAATAGCAAAACTATGATCTATTCGGATTTTATCCACGTAATATGTACACTCTATTACAGAAAGTTTCTACTAAACGTGACGTGTATACATACTAATAATACACAGAGAGACAACCAACGTTAACACCATTCTGTCAAAGTGCATTCTATTACTTTACGTTCTTTAGAGTTCTTATTGATTTCATCTTAACATATATTAACACAACTAAGCAATAAGTTTTACTGTAATGATAGTTCAGCTATAATATAAACGATTTTTTTTATGAAATATAAAAAATTTTCTCAATTGCCAATTGAGTTGGCGTCGGTTTCTATTGTATCATCTGCCTTTTTATTTGTTTTATTTTTTAAAGCCCTACGAGTTAAGCCCCAAAAAGCTTTAGGTCTCAAATCATTGTCTACAGCTGTAAATTTCCAACCCACATGAGAAAAACAGTTATTGCAACTTGCTGTTGTCCAGGCATATCTATAAAGACAAATAAATTATTTATAAATAATCCCATAATCTTTAACGAAAAAAAAAAACTATGTTAAAAATGTATCTCCTTACCCTGGAAACCAACTATAATCTGTTGAATATGTATCCATATTAAGTTTTAATCCTTCTGCATGGTAGACAGTTATTGTTTCGAATATAACACCATAGCCATTACAATACGTACTTTGAAGCCCTTCCTTACTCATTGGAAACATATTTGATTGATGGGCCATAAAATTATCACAATGTATACAAACAAAAGATCTATCCTGAAAAATATAAATTCTCTTCAGCATATCAATTCATACGAGGATACTTTGTGTTTTATATAAATTTTACATATAAATTTCATTATGTTACCTCAATAAGCAATTTTATTTCTCTTTGTAATCTTGCAATTGCACAGTCATAATTTAATAAATCAATTCTTTCATCATCATCAACCAATACATTTTGTGCAACCCAAAATGATAATTCAATTGGATCTTTAGGTATGTTACCACCTCCTACAAAAGTATTAATACATTTAAAAAAAAGAAGAATATTTCCAAACAATTGGAACTGATTACTTAATTAAAAATACTAACGCTTTTCAAGAAATTGTAAATGATGCCGTATTTTCGAAGACAATCTCACAGGATCATACTGTTTATACACCCAAGATGGCCATGGAGTTATCACAGACTCTACTCTCTCTACAAAGTCTTGCTGTTTGGATTCTTGTTGATTAGTCGGTTGTATTCGTAAATGATCTAATGAAGCTAAACGATAATCCAAGAATGGATGGCTCAAAGTAACTTCTGGTAATATTTTAACATTTGCACTGAATATGTCATAGCCCTAATACGTATAAATATATATATATATATATATATATATATATATATATATATATATATATATATATATATATATATATTAACATGATTGAACATTATCTTCTTCTATGTAAGTATTACATACGGATAAAATATTTTTGTTAATGTAATTTTACAAACCTTCATTATAATACGTAATATTTTGAATCGCTGTCTACCCTTGGCCTTTAGTCGTAAACTTCCTCCCATTAGATCACCATCATTATATTCATATACTTCAGCTGTTGTACCTACATGTACTGCCTTACCATTGTTCAAACATATGACACCAAATATACGATCTTTTTGAATACATTTTTGTAATATTCTAACAATTTCTATACTTTCTGAACTAATTGGTAATGTTTGTCCAGGAAATAAAATAATAGAATTCTTAACCAATAATGGCAACTTCTTGCAAATTCCATCATCTAGCAATGTTCTCCCTCTGAGTTCTTTTAGATTATTCCCTAGGTACTATTAACATACAAATAATAATATATTGTTTTTTTTAGAAAGAACAAAAATAAAAAGAAAGAAAGAAAAAAAACAATAACTTACAGAATGTGTGGCTGGAAGGGTTAAGTCAAAAGTACTATTCACAGGTATTGTATCTTCTTCGGATTCATCATTTTCTGGATGAAGAAATTCCAGAATATCAGCAAAGTTATAATCTAAAAATTATTACAAGAATATTAATACAATATCTAATGGTACAACAAATATCACAGATGTATACCATTATTTTCAATTTCAATTGAGACCAATTAAAAGAAGATAAACAACAGTAAAAAAGAAATTAAGAATAAATTATTAAAGCATTATTTATCAATGAATTTGGAAAATTTAATTAATAGTCATAAATAGAGTATAGACATACGATATGTGTATATATATATATATATATATATATATATATATATATATATAATATATTATATATATATACATAAATATATACACATAAATGTAAATATATAAATTATCAATATAAAAGATTTTCAAAGATAATATACCCAATATTTGGGGATCTTCCGAATCACTGGAACTTTCTGTGCCTGCAAGATCCATCGTATTCGCCGATTATATCGCTTGTAACAAAGGCTAGAGAAAATGAAAAGAAGTAAAACAACGAAATATTAGACAATAGGTATTCTTTTATCAAAAAAAGAGAAGGCTTATGTATGTGGAAGGTTTATGTATGTGTTTACATATTATCATTTACTTAGGTTGTATTCAACAGGAAAATATTTGGAAATACTTGTTAGGTGGCAATAAAAATATTTCACTAATGTAATTAAGTTCACTATAAAGATTTTAATATACATATGATATACTAAACTATATTGCATATGTGGATAAGAATGAAAATAGTTGACATTGGTGTTATGCGAATACGCAAAAAGAAAATGATATATTTTATAGAAATATGTAAACACTGTGATTACGCCAATCAGAATTAATCGTTTATGGACTCCAATCGATTCTTGAAGAATATTAACCAATAAAAAAATAAGACCACATTTCGTTAATTTTAAACGTCGCTGCTTCTAATAAACGCATTAAGGAAATAACAAATAAAATATATTTACGTTAGAAATGACACGATTCGTTATTTCATAAACGTCATAAGAGGTTGACCTTCTAGGTATAGATAAGTTGTTTAGGTAAGATTATTTAGCACAATATGGCCGTGGCCAGTCAGACGGTGTGTTTTTGTCATCGTAAAATCTTCGACGGAACGGCGGGAATGAGTTTTATTAATTAAAACGTTTATTACTGTGCAACAATAATGAATGGATTGATAATAAGAAGGACAAATGACGATAATACGTATGGTACGAATGAAAAAATTCGTATGAAATACAAACAACACTTGTTGGATGATCGAGAGAGTTGGAACAGGTGGTGTACGTTAAGCAATTGTTAATGTAAAAATTTAACTTTACCGGACGACAGAAATGTTTCAAAAAGGAAAACATAAAATAGATAAGTAGACATATATTTATTCTGAAGAATTATTTTCATGAGGAAACATATTATTTTTATCTGAAAAATGGAATTGACATTATCGAATTGAGGGATAATAAAAAAATTCGATGGATAAACGAAAGAATGAGCTAATTTTACGAAATATTTGAGATTATATCATTTAATTAATTAAATATTCATCGATCGAAGGGTACAAAAGATGTGTCATTGTACATTGTAGATTGTTACAATGGATTAAGGAATAGGTACTTCGTTCATAAATGAAGTTAAAAAATATCTGACTTATTATGGAAGCTGTGTGGAGGAGCTTCAAGTTCAAATATATTCTTATTTGCATCTTTCTTACCTTCATCATGTCCTGTTTGATAAGTATCGTTCCCATCAATATTGGTAAATATATTACTTATCGATAAATATTTAATATATAATACTTATTCAATGTGAACAAGAAAATTTAATCTATTTCATTAAAATTGTAGACGAATGTAAATGTGAGAACGATGTTTTGATTAAGCAATACAATGTCCATAAACAAAATACCAAATTGCATAAAAAGTCTGAAAAATCAAAGTACAAGTTAGCTATTCTTGTACCATTTAGAGATCGGTTTGATGAATTATTAACATTTGCAATACACATGCAAGAGTTTTTAGATAAGCAGAATATAAACTATCATATATTTATATTAAATCAGGTACATTATTTTAATAAAGTTGAAATATTTAAGCTATGTGTTGAAGAATTATTTTAGAACTATTTCGTATGTTACAGTTTGACAGATACAGATTTAATCGAGCTTCCCTCATTAATGTTGGTTTTCTCGAAACTAGTAAAGATTTCCATTATATAGCCATGCATGATGTTGATTTACTGCCATTAAATGACGAATTATTATATATATATCCTAGTAAAGGTCCTTATCATATATCATCTCCAGATTTGCATCCTAGGTATCATTATTCCACGTTTGTTGGTGGTATATTACTTATTAAAAGGTAATTATACATTAGATAATTTCATTATCTAATAAATATTTATTAGTAGAATATAAAAAATACATTGAAACATTTATTATTTTCTTTTTCTTTTTTTTTCTTTTTTTTTTTTAGAGAGCATTACATGCAAGTTAATGGTATGTCAAATAAGTACTGGGGTTGGGGCCTTGAGGATGATGAATTTTATGTTAGGTTGAAAGAAGCTGGCTTAAGTATTACTCGGCCTCAGAATATATCCACAGGAACGCATAATACATTTAAGTATGCTTCAATATCGTATTACAAATGATAAAATTTTAAATTTGTGCTATGTATAAAACTAATTAATAGACCTTACTGATAAATGGCATTATGTTGCTATTTCAGACATATTCATGATAGAAATCATAGAAAGCGTGACATGATGAAGTGTTATAATCAGCGGGAAGTTACTAGAAAACGAGATAGAGAAACTGGTTTAAGTAATGTCTCATATAAAATAACAAGTAGAATTAAAATGACAATTGCAAACACATCATTGACTGTACTCAATATTTCATTGATGTGTGACAAGTCTAGTACACCTTGGTGTGAATGTGATAAAACTAGTGTTTCAAAAGATGCAAAACCAAAAGAGAAAAAAAAGATAATTAATAATAATATTAACAACGATAATAATAGTAATAATAATAATAATAATAATAATAATAATAATAATAATAATAAAAACAAAGGTAAATCTGATACAGTATTGTAACTATATTATTATTGTACTAAAAAGAAATTACAAACCCCATTACAATTATATTGAACATTGTGTTTTTGATAATTTGTATCTTTAGAGAGTATGATGAAGTTTTATCCATGCAAAGGAGGAAACGTTTTTATTTAACTTTTATTTAGAAAATTTTAATTAGAAACTTTGACTTTTAATGTATCATTTATGTTTCATTTATGTATCAAACAATCAAACCAGTTAATTATAACTTACATGTTATATACAAGGGATACAATAATATAACATACGGCAGATGATCTTTAAGAGTATTAATTTAATTAATAAAGATTCACTAATCAAATGCATATTTATCATACAGGCGGCATAACATGTAAATTTTATACTGTTTGTACACATTATTTACAACTAAAATTATTCTCATGATCGCATTTTACAATAAATAATACTCACAAATGCTTATGGTTATTATACAATGAGAAGGAACAAAATGTTCAAATATTAAAACCTACATCTTCATATATTTAAATCTGCAATGAGTATAAAAAAAAGAGAAAATGATAGAATATTACATATATATGTGGCTACATGACAGCACTCAATTGTTCCATAAAATGTTTCTTAAGTTCATGTGAAGTAAAGTCATCGCCATCATTATTTTCATTAAAAATATCTTGGACTGTTCCAGTTACTGTTTCTGTAGTATTTAAATCTGTTGTTTTATTATCTAACTCCAGTGTACCAGAATCTTTTATATTTATATCTGTTTCATTACTTAAACATTGTACATCTTTTATCAACGGTTTCTTTTTAGCTTCTTGATTTGTTTCATCATTCCTCTGTCCTTCTGACAAATTAGTATTAAGAAATTTTTTTAAAGCTGCTAATGGAGGTAAAGGGAAACCATAATCAATCAATTTAATATAACCATCCTTTCCACAATCTTTCATAATTTCCACAGCTGTTGTCAAAATTTGTTCTGAAAATTCTCCTTTATCACTATCAATTAGTAATTCATTGAACCAACTCATTTTTTCATCTAATAACTTTTTTCTCCTCATAAGTGTCTGCATATTTAACATTTTTCTTCTATAAGTGTTCGTATTTTTTTCTGCCCTTTCAAGATATTTAGAAGCTTTTTCTAACTTCCAATTCAATTCTTTTATCTGATCATCTTTTTGTTTGATGTGTCCTTCTAATTTCCTCTTTTGCTGAGATTCTAATGTCATATTTTTCATTAACTTTTTATTTACAACCTCCAAATATTTCACTCTATTTGATAAATCATCCATTATTCTCTGTTTTGATTCTAAACTTTTTTTATTAGTAATTAACGATTGTGTACCAATTGTTCTTGTATTTAGTTTATTTGTTAATATTTCAACCTCTTTTGTCTTATCTTGTAACAATTTACTCTGCTTCTTTAAATTATATTCCAATCCTTTAAATACAATTAATCGATTAGTTAATTTTTGAATGACTTCTTCTTGCATTTTTGATTTCTGCTGCAGCAACTCATATTCACAAGATATGTCATGTGACATTAAATTTCCTAATTGTTCCATTTTATTAGTACTAAAATTGATTAATTGAGAATTATTACATAAATTAAACACCTTTTTCTCTAATTGTATAGAATTTGTGGGAAGATTACTTTTCTGAGTACCACTAACTGATCCTATTTTTGGATTAAATGTTTCAGTATTATTAATGGATGCAGGTTTTTTTTGTAAAAAACAATCTTTATTTTGTATTGTAGAATGTTCATGATTGTCACATAATTCTTTTCTAACATTATGTAGATTTATAGAAAAATCTTTCATCTTTATTATAGTTGTAAGTAAAGTTTTCTGATCATGCTTTTCACGAAAACTATGAATTTCTTGAAAATTATCATTTGCATTATCTTGCGTTGTTATATCTTGGACTATATCACATATATTATTAGCATCACCAGTTATTTTAATCATAAATTCTGTTGTTTCCATTTGTTCATGATCGTTGTTAGCTTTTATATTTTTATTGTTATTAGTTCTCATATCCATCCCCATATGTTTATCCATATTGTTATCTGAAATATCACTGTTGTGTGTAAAATTGATGTCTTGCTTGGATGTACTACCAATTGATTTTTTTATGGACTTCATTATCTCTTCTCTAGTTCTTCTTTTACGTTTCATGGCTGCTCTCATATTTGGTATAACATGTACTTCATCCTTACCAAAATTTTCTTCAATGTCTTCATTATAGACTTTATTCTTATCTTTGATAGAAACAGTATCGTCCATATTTAATACAGAATCTGTTATTTCATGAGGATTTGTAAATGAATTATTAATACATGAAACAGACTGAGAATTATCCACCTTTTCATCTCCACTTTCAGTGCCAAAAATTATTTCAACATTTTCTCTATTATCAATAAGAATATCACCTATTTCATGCTTCATAGGTTCTTTGTAATCCATTCCTGTCACTGATAGAATTTTATTATTGATATTGCTTAAATTTATTTCCACATTTCTTTCCACGTCATCTTGTTTCTTAGTGATGCAATTAATTCTATTATTCTCTGAATAATCTTCATCATTCATGCTTCTTCCATCACAGATTTGTTTCAATTTTTCTTCTATATCATCGTAATTGTCTTCAAATTTGCCACTAGTATTTTCAGACTTAACTTCTGCTTTCACATATAAATTTTCATTATTGTTTAATGCAAGACCTTGATCACCATTAGTATTGCCACTCATTTTATCACTTTCATTTTTATGTGTCATAGTATTGTTTTTCTTTATAAAATGACCTGTTTCTGTATTACATTTGTCTGAGACTAGAATTATATCATCTTGAGCACTGTTAGCAGCTACATTATCTTGTATATGGTGACCATAATTATTCCTTATTTTGGTTACTTGATAAACATTATCAGGAGTTTCAAATGACAAAGACTGAGAAATTTCATCTGTGTCTTGAAAATCAGAATCTTTTTCTTCAATATTCCCAGTTGACGAACATTCTGTATCGATTTCAAGATATTCCATGTTTGGACTACTTTGACAATCCTTTTCTTTCTTCGTATGATTTAATGTCTTACGTTTTTTTGGAGACTTTCTAGTTGACGTTACAGTGAAAATAGAAGGTACAGCATTTTTTTTTAACCTAATCCTACCACTTTGTGTAATAGACCATTCTTGCGGTTCAAAATGTACATGACAAAGAAAAGAATTATTTGAAGGCTTCCAATCTGCCCTAGCTACACGCTCTTGCCAAATCTTTCTTAATTTGGGATCACGAGGAAAACATTTCATAATATAGCCTTTCTCACTGCGATTATTGCAGCCAACTGCTGCGCAACCAGGCATTTTTAAACATCCAAAAATATAGTTGATACAAAGATAATTTACTTGAAAATAACCTACAAAAAATATTCAAATAAACATTTAGTATCTTAAGAAAAATTATATGTACAGAAATACACACACAAGGATAAATCATTACCGAATCATTATAAACTATTGAGTCCTTTTTCTTTTTTGTGTGCAGAATTTTTTCTAGTAATATAATAATCAAACAGATGGTGTACTATCAAGAAATTTTATATAATTAAACTTTGTACACAAAAACTCGTTAACACATTTTTAATTCCATTATATCAAATGAATAATAAACATTACGTGACACATGCAATCATTTAATTATAAAGTAACACGTATGTTATTATAATTGATTTTAATAGTGAAACTTACATGGTTATTTAACCGTATAAATTATTTAATAAGATTTATCTTAACATAGGACGCGTATCCAGTCGGCAGTCAATTATGTTGACATAAAAGAGAAGCTACCAACAAAGTGAACACTTGGATATACTCACAGTTTTGAAATCTTATTATTATATTTGTTCGATAAAAATAGAGTATTTATAATCTCTATTTATTAATTATAATTGAAAAATACTGTTTAACGATTTTTATAATTAATTCGAAAGGTTAAGGAACTTGAAAATTCAACGCGCAAATTATATATCATAGAGTATCGTCGAGCGAAGGGTAACGTTACATTTCGATTATTTATCGATAGTCTACAAAAGCATACTATCGATAACGAAATGCGATATATATTCGAAACTTTATCGATTTGTAACGCGGAAAATAACATACATTTTCGATTTCATATAAATTATTTTATTACCGATTGTTTATTCCTTATCGTAAATTTATTTGTTTGATTTTACAATTTGTATCTTTTATGACTTCGTATCTATATATTTATATATATATCGTATCGTATATATATATATAATAACGTTAACACGATATTCAAATGTTTTTTCTCCTGCTTTGTTCATTTCGAAGCGCATATGCCGAATGTATATGTACATATATATTTTATAGTTATAATAGAGGAATATGCTAGCTACAAATTAAGTTTAAATTTCTTCCTTAAGAAATATCGATGATCACATTTTGAACGTTCATCGTTTTACAAATTTCTCTAGTGATATTTCATCTCGACTTGAAACATCGTTTCGAAACACGTGCTTCCGGTATCATAGGTAGGCAGCGCCACTAGGGGAAAATGATTTGACTTCTAAGATTGAGTCCGTTTTGTAATTAGTTACATACAGAGAGACGATGGCTAAATATTTAATACAGATTATTATAACTGGAACACAAGTTATTGGTAAAGCTTTTGCACGTGCAATACGTCAAGAATTAGCAGCAAGTCAAGAGGCTGCACGTAAAGCCGGCGGAGGCGAAAGAGGTGAACGGCATGCAGCCACTAACCTACGTACAGGCATGACTTTGAACGAGGCGCTACGTATTCTTAACGTAGAACGACCAGATCAAACGGAGCTAATTGAACAAAATTATAAATATTTAATGGAGGCAAACGACAGATCCAGAGGTGGGTCATTTTATTTACAATCTAAAGTCGTTAGAGCAAAAGAACGCATCGACGAAGAAATGAAATATCAGCCGCCACCTCCGAATATAAATTCAACTAAACAAGAAGCTTCTAAAACGTTCTAGTATACTTACCTATAAGTATAAATTCTCCTGATGACTTCTAGGAAACTGTACATAATATGCTATATAATAATATTAATAAATACTACAAACTCTATGATTATTTGAAATAGATAAACATAGTACGACTTATTTTTTGTTTGTCATGCAGAAGATATTATCTTTTAAATAATTGTAATCGTTTGTAATGAAATTCTAAAAGATTATTCTATTTTACATGATACATACATGAATATTTTTCAATGGAAGCCTTATTATTACTATTATTATTATTTTTTTTTTAATAGATATCTATATAAATAATTTATGAATATACAAATACCTCAAAAATCATGGTGTTTTTCATAAAAATACACCATCGTTAAATTTAGTAAGTATTAAAAAAGTAAAATTTTCTCTTTTCATAGTTAAACAATATTTAGAACTTTATATGAAATAATTTATATTCAAGAGATATATTGTTTTCTTGATAGTCTTTTGGATATAAGTACTCGCTCTTATACGAATACTTTCAGGTACATTTGTAAAACCTTAATATATTAATCCTGCTACCTTTGCATCTTGGGGATCTATTCTATTTTGTGTTTGACGAATAGTTAGTCGTTCTTGGTTATGCCTTACTGACCACAAATTTGGTAAATATTGTGGCTTCATGGTGGTTAGGAAATGTTCT
The DNA here is from genome assembly GCA_911387685.1 of Dolichovespula media. NCBI lineage: Eukaryota > Metazoa > Arthropoda > Insecta > Hymenoptera > Vespidae > Dolichovespula > Dolichovespula media. The sequence goes on from OU426859.1 coordinate 3,587,765, forward strand.
CTCCAAATTCTTTCCAATTCTACAAGACCGCCTTCCTTTCCTTCAAACCATTGTACTACCTGTAATGTGTAATCACACATTATGTAATATTACATTCACTTTATTAAAATTTAAAAGAAAGAAAAAAAAAAAAAAAATACTTTTAAGCCATGTGGTTGTTGCTTTGATTGATTGATTGACGAAGTCAGAGCATTTTTCAATTCTTCATCCAATAAATTAAGCAGATTTGGAGTAACTTCTTGTTGTCCTGCATATTCTAAGATAATATTTGTAAGTTCTTGTTGTCGTTGGGGTGGTAACATTGGTTCGTTACGTAAAGCTTTAATAGCACAATGTAATCTTCTCCAATTTGTATGAGTAAGTGGACCTGCTAGAGGTGCATTGCACATCTCTGCAAGCTTTCTTCTGAGCTGCAGATCGTGACTTTTGCTATTCTCATGACATGTTGGACACAATAATAATACATCGTGAGACTGATGAGCTTTCATTACCACTAGAAAAGTTTTTTGTATATAAATATGTTGTTACATAATATTATTGATATATTTACTTGAGTGAAATAAATTTGTATAAATGTACATTTTTGTACCAGGTGATAACTCACATGGAAAATATTTGCGATATTCTCTAGGTACTACATTTTTCCGAATAAAGTTTTCTGAGGCACCACAAACAACACATTGATTAATTTTAATTTGTGTATAATATTGACCAACTTCTCCTAATGCACGTCCTGACGGTTCAAATTTCAATCTTACTGTAAAGGGTTGTTCTTCAACAATATCTGCTAAATTTTTCTTTATATACCACTCTGCCTTTTTACGGTCACATGTACACAATATATCTCCATCTGGTGCTTGTAAATAGCAATTATGATATAATGGTTTTTTCCTTATAGGTATGTTACTTTCATGTGTATTTGTATTTAAATTTAATCCATCTTTAGTTACGATAGTATTTATAACATTCTTGTGATATTTATTAATATTATTGTTATTATTATTGCAAGTTATATTTGTTCTGTGACCCTTGAACCTTGAACATGTATTATCAACAAATATTTTTAATAAATAGCGCAATACACAATATTTGTATATAATATTTTGTTTTGAATTTTATATAATAATTTGCTATTAAGAAAATAAAATTTAAATACCTCATATCGATTAATCCCGCTGGTAAACCATGAAACTTCATGGCATCATCTTTAAACCAAATTTTCCATAAATACATTACAAATCTCTCCACTAATGATAATTTTTCTTTAGCTTCTCGCATTATCTGTTAGATAAGTAAAAAAAAAAGTAATTATAATTTATTCATTGATTATAATTTGTTTAAGACATATATAAAAAAAATATTTTTACCTGATGATAAATAAGAGCTGATGCCATGGCATCACAAGCAGCATAAGCTACTTGATCGTCAGAAAGAGTATCCGCATCCCAATCACCGCATCTCACTTCTATTAATTTTTCTATTTTTGTACCGAGATATTCTAAACACATTGCTGCTAAACTTTTAGGAGTAGGAAGTTGAAAGCACTCTGCTAACCTTCTTAAATCAAGAGTACCCACAACCGCACATCCATGATCTTTTACTATTTTCTGCCCGTCTTCAAATGGAGCTACGCCAACCTTAAGTATACGCTTACTAGCTAGCAATTCCTAAGAAAAAAAAAATAAAAAAATTCATATATAGTTGCAATAATATTATGTACAATATTATTTGTTTTATCATTTCAAGATAATCATATAAATACCTGTAATCTCGGAGGAATGCATCCAATTTTATTAATACGAAATAAAGCACATACTCCATTATGTGTAGCAAGTTGAAGTAGGGATACAGGACCTTCGTTTACCCATTCACAATCAAAACCTAGTATACCATCAGACAAATTGCTGTGCAAAAAGTTAACATTTTATTACTCCTTATTTATTATTATATTATATAATAATAATGATGATGATGATGATGATGATGATGATGATGATGATGATGATGATAATAATAATAATAATAATAATAATAATAATAATAATAATAATAAAAAGAAAACAAACTAATGTTTATAATATTATTTGAATTATAACTAATGAATATTTGGAGAAAGAAAAACGTTTGAATGAGATTTCGGAAGAGCAAAGCGGACAATATAAACAAACAAGATACAGGACTATTCAGTGAAATAAGGAAAGGTTATGAAAAAAATGTATAGCCCTATTTGAAGGTTATAGATATTTATATAGTAGTTTATACTTACCAATAAATACGTTGAACAGCATAATCGCTTTTTTCTAATGAGTCAGCTAGAATGATTTGACTTAATTCAATTTTAATTTCTTTTTTATCATTACTGCTCGACTTATTATTTCTACGTTTTATAGTGGAATATATTTTTTTAACACCTCTAACCATGTTATTACGATATTTCGAAGCTAAGAGGACAAGCCCCACGGTTACACAAACAAGAAACATATTTTTTCGTATTTGAAGCATTAATTAAGTACCGAATTAATGTTAACTTAATATTAAAACTCTACTCAATAATATACAATTTTTCGTTTCAATATACATATGTGATTATAAATAATTTATGGATTAAGAAATAACGCGGGCTAAGGTTACTAAATAATGATAACTTAACAAAATTGTAATAAATATGTTACTAAAAACTGGTTCAATTAATTATAATTACATTTATGATACCGTTAATGAATATATTAGGCCATTGATATTGGAAAAATTTGTAAATAATTGTCTCGAAAATTCACGCAAAAAAAAAAAACAACATTACGATACGAATTAATACATGTTTGTGTTAATTAACCGAACAAGGTTCACGGTTCCCCATAGCAAACGTTACAGCACATACGCGGCTACGGGTACACGTACGACTGGTTGAAAATTTTATCATCGATACGGAGCTTACTCCATCAATCGTAGATATACATTATGGCGCTTGTGTGCCTCTAACGAGGAGTTTCAGTAGTTTTTGGATGAACACAAAGAATTTTATTTTTTCTATTGTTCGTGAAGAAATAAACAAGGATTATTATATTCCACTGAGATCTTCACCCGACATATTTCTTTTTTAACAATGAGCAATAAAAGAGAGGGTATTAATTGTCAAAGTTCTTTGTCATCCAAACAATTAAAACCTAACGAATGTCCTGGTAAAATCTACTTGCCACTTCTTTCTACTTTTCTAAACATAACGTCTCGCTTTAGACGATATTCGTCTTATCGATTATTTTTTCACAGAAAATCCAGGACCATCGACAAAGAGGAATAATGTACGACTTAATACTTTACTTGTTAGTTTAAAACAAGTAAGATCGTATATGATATTTGTCATGTTTTCAGATCATTATTAATTGATCTATAATGAAATGATATGTATATATATATGTATATATGTTTGTAGAAAGGAAATCCCTTGTTAAAATTTATAATCAATGTACCTTGGGAATATTCTGACATTGTACCAGATTATGTGATGGGGAAGACTACGTGTGCTCTTTTTTTATCGATAAGATATCATCAATTGAATCCAGATTACATTCACGATCGTCTGAAATTATTAGGCAATGCGTACAATCTTCGAGTACTTTTGGTTCAGGTAAAGAATAATCTTTTTTTCTTTTTTTTTTTCCCCTTTATACTTCATCTACTTATTTCTTCGTTTACAGGTTGGTACTAGATGATTATTAATGATTTAATTTTTTGAAAATGTAGGTAGATGTTGCTGATCCACATCATGCATTAAAACATTTGACAAGAATATGTATCCTTGCTGACTTAACGCTAATGTTAGCTTGGAATGCAGAGGATGCAGGAAAAATTATAGAAACTTATAAAATTTATGAGAACAAACCACCCGATATAATAATGGATCGCAGCGGAACAGCTCCTTATCAGAAAGTAAATATAGATCGGTGTTTTTTTTTATCTATTAATATATTGTACTTTACGTACTATCATACAATACGAATGTACTGATTTTCTTTGTATTTTCATCCTTACAGTTGGTTAACGCTTTTACTACAGTTAGATCTGTTAACAAAACAGATGCAACTACACTTTTGTCAACATTTGGCACATTGAAAGATATAGTCAACGCGTCAACTGATACTTTAGCTTTATGTCCTGGATTTAGTTTTTTAAAAGCAGAACGGCTACATAAAGTATTGCATGAACCATTTTTACAAATGGAGAAATCCAAAAAATAATGTTTAATATATATTTATTAAGAATATCTATTATTACTATTGATATAAGTATTTTTATGTGTTAGATGATATTTTTTTTATAACGTTTTATAAATTAGCCAGATATATTGTTAAAAATAAATGAATTTAGTCCAAAATTGATGCGTAAGATTTATTTAAGAATACATGTATTGTGGATATAGTTTAATGAAAATGATCATCGATGAAAAAAAAGAAAAAAAAAAATACAAATAAAAATTGACCCTTATCATACAGAATCTTTATTACCGTCATTGTTACAAATATTCGATATTATCGATAAATTATGGAATACACCGGAGCCTCCAGCATCCGAATATCCTAATAATCATTAATAACCGAACGTTCGTTCTCCTTGATTCTATTATTCAAACAGTATGTTTCTTAGCGACAGATGCCTTCCTCTGTCACGTAGTACACGTGTAACGACTTACGCGTGTATCGTCTTTTCTTTAAACGAACGAATTGTAATAATAAAAAAATAATATAAAGATAAAAATGTACGGCGTGACTGGAGGAATTAAGCGGAAACGAATGAAATTTAACATCCGAAACGTGATCATGCGTTATCTGAAAATCCCATTATTCGAAACATTTCTGTTTTTTCTATTAATTCGGATACGGGATGTTCTATTGTAAAGATTATGGCGCCGACGCCTCTAGAAAAACGAATTGCGATTAAAATTAAAATTAATAAATTCCAAATGAAAAGAAAAAAAAGAATTATTTGTACACATTCGTCGGTACGTGTGCTTCTCTATCTTGACAAATTGAATTACTTTTGTAATATCAAAAGTACTTGCGTTGTAATAAATATAAAATAAAGCATTTGGTTTAGGCACGATTAGCTAATAAAAGATTCTAAACGATTTTAAATTCACGAGATAGTGTTTCCTCAAGGAAGTGACTTCACGGAAAAATGAGAATTATTGCCGATAAAACTATGGGTAGTCTTTCGTTTATGAACATATCTAACATACATCGATTATTATAATATTTTATACGAATCTATAAACCGAGTACATTTTATCTTAACAGTAATATTCGTTTTATAATGCACCCGAATAGTATATATAGTAACAGAGTACTTGTCACACTGTCAATATTATTTATCTGAAATAAGTTTACGTTCGTTTTTACACGATACAACTATTGGAAAAGATGAATTTAAAATACCTTTTATTATTTGTTTGTTTAATACAAGTGCAACATTATTGTTACGCACATGGTAAACTGTCATGTATTTTATAAAATTAACTGAGATTGTATTTGAATTTTTAATTTTATTTAGGAAGTTTATATATATACACATAATTTAATTAAGTAAATGGATTACTTTAAAACTATAAAGATTCATAATGTTCGTAGGTGATCCATCGTTATCAAACGAATTAGATAGAGGCATCCTTCCAGAATGTAAACTCGTTCCTGAGGAGATTTCATTTGTTCTCTCTACTAGGTAATGATTAAACGATTATATTGATTACTTTTTTTTTATACGTTTATAAGCGTATTTAGCATAAACGGCGCTTAGGGCAAATACGGTAGTTGTACGCCCCCAGCCATTCAGAATCAATGTTTCTTTTCTCTTTTATTACGACATTAGTTTCCTCAAATTCATTTCTTATCAAATTTTTTTCCTTTCCTTTCTTTTTTTTTTAAGCTTTATCATTAAAGAGCAAAATAAAAATATTTATACGATGGAATAGAAATTTTGTTTAAAAAAATATTACATAATTATAAACTAACAATTATATATTTTTAGGGAAAACCGGGATGGTGTTTATCTTACGCTACAGAAACTAACGAATGGTGGAATGTTTAAAAATTCTGACCTTTCATCGAAAAAAGTTGTATTCTTAATACACGGTTTCATTTCATCTGCAAATAATTCAAATTACGCGGATATGACAAGAGCTTTGTTAGATAAAGTAAGAATTAATAATGCAAAAAGTATGATTATTAAAACATTTATTATGAAAAGAGAAATATTCTTGATTGATAAATTAATTATTATTTTAAGGATGATATTATGGTAATCTCGATCGATTGGAGGGACGGCGCTTGTAGTAATGAATTTGCACTTCTTAAGTTCATTGGTTATCCTAAAGCTGTAGAAAATACACGTGCCGTTGGAAAATATATTGCTGAGTAAGTAACAGGAAATATATATATATATATATATATATATATATATATATAATATTTTTTTCTTTCGATTCTTTTTACAGTTTCAGCAAGATACTCATACAAAAGTATAAAGTGCTGCTGGAAAATATACGACTAATCGGGCACAGTTTGGGCGCACAAATCGCAGGTTTTGCAGGGAAAGAATTTCAAAGTTTTAAGTTAGGAAAATATCCTGAAATTATTGGGCTTGATCCTGCTGGGCCTAGTTTTAAGAAAAAGGATTGTCCCGAGAGAATCTGCGAGACAGACGCACATTATGTACAAATTTTACATACATCGAGCAATTTAGGAACAGAGAGAACTCTTGGCACCGTCGATTTCTACATAAATAACGGAAGTAATCAACCCGGTTGCACTTGTATGTATTATATATAATTACAGCTCTTTCGGATTCAGATAAGAAATTAAACAAAAATATTTAGTCAATTATATTATCCGCTTTGTTGTATTATTATAGATTTTTACAAATAATTGTTTAACAATCTTTATTTATATAGATATTATTGGAGAAACTTGCTCTCATACGAGAGCCGTGAAATACCTTACCGAGTGCATAAGACGCGAATGTTGTTTAATTGGGGTCCCGCAGTCCAAGTATTTTATATTCTTTTATATTCTGATTTTTTTAAATGTTTATTCTGATAAAGAACGAACGCAAAATTTTCACCATGGAGTTAATTTTCTAATAAACAATATACGATTATTATTATTATTATTATTATTATTTTATATTACAATATAATCTATTTGATTTTTAGGAATCCGCAGCCTGTTTCGAAGTGCACAAGAAACGAGTGCGTTTGCGTTGGATTAAACGCAAAGCAATATCCTAAAAAGGGCTCATTTTATGTACCGGTTGAAGCTAAAGCTCCCTTCTGCAATAACAACGGGAAGATAATTTAATTATATATAAAAACATTACTATAGACACAAGTGCCTTTCTTCTTGGCATATACCTATTTACATTATATGAATGAACTATTGATGAAATTCATAAAAAGAATTTCGAAAAAGTATATATATTTTTTTTTTATAAAACGATTACGTAAGAAGAATAAAATTATCAATGGCGTTAAATTATCAAAGGACTGCTATTATTTTCGTTGTTATCCTAAGGGGAAAGAAAAAGATACTTTTACTAGAACTTCAGAAATCAGGATAATAACTAATAAATATTTATAAAGAATGTTCATTATTTTTTACTAAAATGAAGTAGATCCTCCCAACGTTATCCGAATATTCTATTGTCCGAACGTACTACTGTGCGAACAGAATGTCTTTCAGTTACAGATGCCTTCTTTTTTCGCAAATATGCGATACGCATAAAATATTACAACGGACACTATCCTCCGTTTGACTGAACGAATTCTCATCATAAAACATGTAATATAAAGATTACAATGTCCGGCGTGACCATGATAAGTAAAGAGAAATGGATGAAGTTTTACATGAAAAACGTAATTGTATCGTCAGACAAAAATTTCCATATTTTAAGTATAGGAAGTTCTACTGTACATAATTATGACACCAACTAGGCTGGAAAAGAAATTGCGAATAAATTTTAAGTCGATCAATTTTGAAATGAAAAAACATACTTTTTTTTCCATTCATTTGTCTCAGGTACATTATATTTATCCTCCAAATAGATTTAATTTTGTAATATCAGAAGTACGGATATTGCAGTAGCGGAAGTATAAAATGTTTCGATTAGGCACGCTTAGCTAATAAAAAAATTTTTGAAAGATTTTGAACTCATGAAATAGTGGACTTTGTGAAGAAGTAACTTTACGAGAAAAGAAATTATCGTCAATAAAAACATGGACAGATTTATCGTTTGTGCACGCGTCTAGCATATATGCGAATGTAAAACATTATTAATGTTTTCTATAAATATCTAAACGTCTTATCTCAATAATAATATTCTATTTATAATGCACCTGAATGGTATATACAGTATATATAGTAATAGAATTGACAGTTGGCACTTTCAATATTTTTAATTCGTGATAAGTTCGTTTTCCTTTTTACACGAAACAAAAATCGGAGAAGATGAATTTAAAATACCTGTTATTATTTGTTTGTTTAGTGCAAGTGCGACATTATTGTTACGCACATGGTAAATTGTCATGTATTTTATAAAATTAACTGAGATCATATTTGAATTTTTAATTTTATTTAGGAAGTTTATATATATACACATAATTTAATTAAGTAAATAGATTACTTCAAAACTATAAAGATTCATAATGTTCGTAGGTGATCCATCGTTATCAAACGAATTAGATAGATACATTGCTCCAAAATGTCTACTCGTTCCTGAAGCTATTTCATTTGTTTTCACTACTAGGTAATGATTAAGCGATTATTTATTACTTTTATTTTATATGATTATAATCGTATTTATCATAAACGGCGCTTAGGGCAAATACGGTAGTTGTACGCTCCCAGCCATTCAGAGTCAATGTTTCTTTTCTCTTTTATTACGACATTAGTTTCCTCAAATTCATTTCTTATCAAATTTTTTTCTTTTCCTTTCTTTTTTTTTAAGCTTTATCATTAAAGAGCAAATTAAAAATATTTATACGATGGAATAGAAATTTTGTTTAAAAAAATATTACATAATTATAAACTAACAATTATATATTTTTAGGGAAAACCGGGATGGTGTTCTTCTTAAGCCACTAAAACTAACGAATAGCGGGATATTTAAAAATTGTGAACTATCATCGAATAAAGTGATATTTCTAATACATGGTTTCCTTTCATCTACAAATAATTCAAATTACGCGGATATGACAAGAGCTTTGTTAGATAAAGTAAGAATTCATAATGCAAAATGTATGATTATTAAAACATTTATTATGAAAAGAGAAATATTCTTGATTGACAAATTAATTATTATTTTAAGGATGATTTTGTAGTAATCTCGGTCGATTGGAAGGACGGCGCTTGTAGAAATGAATTTACACTTCCTAAGTTTCTTGGTTATCCTAAAGCCGTAGAAAAGATACGTGAAATTGGATACTATATTGCTTTGTAAGTAACAGGAAACACACACACACATATATATATATATATAATATTTTTTTTCTTTCGTTTCTTTTTTACAGTGTTAGCAAGATTCTTATACAAAAGTATAATGTGCCGGTGGAAAATATACGATTGATTGGGCACAGTTTAGGCGCACAAATTGCAGGTTTTGCAGGGAAAGAATTTCAAAATTTTCAGTTAGGAAAATATACTGAAATTATTGGGCTTGATCCTGCTGGGCCTAATTTTAAGAACAAAGATTGTTCAGAGAGAATCTGCGAGACAGACGCACATTATGTACAAATTTTACATACATCGATTTATTTAGGAGCAGAAGGAACATTTGGTACCGTCGATTTTATCATAAATAACGGAATTAAACAACCTGGTTGCAGATGTATGTATATATTTAATTGTAGCTCTTTTGGATGCAGATAAGAAATAAAACAAAAATATTTAGTCAATTATATTATTCGCTTTGTTATATGATTATAGAGTTTTATAAATAATTGTTTAAAAATCTTTATTTTTATAGCTACTATTGAAGAAACCTGCTCTCATACGAGAGTCGTGAATTACTTTACCGAATGCATAAGACGCGAATGTTGTTTAATTGGGGTCCCGCAGTCCAAGTATTTCATATTCTTTTATATTCTGATTTTTTTTTATGTTTATTCTGATAAAGAACGAACGCAAAATTTTCACCATGGAGTTAATTTTCTAATAAACATTATATTATTATTATTATTATTATTATTATTATTTTATATTACAATATAATCTATTTGATTTTTAGGAATCCGCAGCCTGTTTCGAAGTGCACAAGAAACGAGTGCGTTTGCGTTGGATTAAACGCAAAGCAATATCCTAAAAAGGGCTCATTTTATGTACCGGTTGAAGCTGAAGCTCCATATTGCAATAACAACGGGAAAATAATTTAATTATATAAAAAAATACATTACTATTGACACAAGTGCATTTGTTAATGATGAAATGAATAAATTAAGATTCAAGAAATAATTGTATATGCTGAATGTCGCCTCGTATAATCGCAAAATATTTAACGGGTGATTCTTAGTGAATTTAAAAAAATAAAAAATGTTATATAAACATATACCCTATTTGATTTTGTTTTGGAGTTATAGCGGTTCTGATTTCCCACAAACTCTTTCTTAATTTTCTAAGAGATGTTAGAAACGACTTCTCTCTCTTAGCATGCAAATAAATGATTGAAGTCATTTTACCAATGACTCTCTTATTCTCTGTATATATTCAGATATTGTTTGGAAACATTGTTTAATTATATTATGAAGATTTGCGACACTATCAATACACAATTCTGTACACGATCGATTTCAAATAATATTTGAAAATTTTAAATGATATTAAAAATAAAATTAATATTTTAAAATTCTATTTACTTTAAAATATTTATAAACATTTTCGTTGTCATAAATATTTTTACGATGATATTTAATAATTACAGAGAGATGTGATTACATATTACAATGAGCAATCATAGTAAATTAGTTTAATATAGTTTGGCATTGTAATACTTTTTGAGTTTATAGAATTAATTAAGAAACATTTTATTATATTGAAACTTGTATTGACGCTATCGCGTACAATTAGCATTATCATCGATGATTTTTCGCAGAAATTATTTGCACGTGTGCCCTTCTTCTTGGCATATTCCTATCTACATTATATGAATAACTATTGATGAAATTCATAAAAAGAATTTGGAAAAAGTATATTTTTTTTTTATAAAACGATTACGTAAGAAGAATAAAATTATCAATGGCGTTAAATTATCAAAGGACTGCTATTATTTTCGCTGTTATCCTAAGGGGAAAGAAAAAGATACTTTTACTAGAACTTCAGAAATCAGGATAATAACTAATAAATATTTATAAAGAATGTTCATTATTTTTTACTAAAATGAAGTAGATCCTCCCAACGTTATCCGAATATTCTATTGTCCGAACGTACTACTGTGCGAACAGAATGTCTTTCAGTTACAGATGCCTTCTTTTTTCGCAAATATGCGATACGCATAAAATATTACAACGGACACTATCCTCCGTTTGACTGAACGAATTCTCATCATAAAAAATGTAATATAAAGATAACAGTGTCCGGCGTGACCATGATAAGTAAAGTGAAATGGATGAAGTTTTACATGAAAAACGTGATTGTAGCGTTAGACGAAAATTTCCATATTTTGAGTATAGGAAGTTCTACTGTACATAATTATGACACCAACTAGGCTGGAAAAGAAATTGCGAATAAATTTTAAGTCGATCAATTTTGAAATGAAAAAACATACTTTTTTTTCCATTCATTTGTCTCAGGTACATTATATTTATCCTCCAAATAGATTTAATTTTGTAATATCAGAAGTACGGATATTGCAGTAGCGGAAGTATAAAATGTTTCGATTAGGCACGCTTAGCTAATAAAAAAATTTTTGAAAGATTTTGAACTCATGAAATAGTGGACTTTGTGAAGAAGTAACTTTACGAGAAAAGAAATTATCGTCAATAAAAACATGGACAGATTTATCGTTTGTGCACGCGTCTAGCATATATGCGAATGTAAAACATTATTAATGTTTTCTATAAATATCTAAACGTCTTATCTCAATAATAATATTCTATTTATAATGCACCTGAATGGTATATACAGTATATATAGTAATAGAATTGACAGTTGGCACTTTCAATATTTTTAATTCGTGATAAGTTCGTTTTCCTTTTTACACGAAACAAAAATCGGAGAAGATGAATTTAAAATACCTGTTATTATTTGTTTGTTTAGTGCAAGTGCGACATTATTGTTACGCAAATGGTAAACTGTCATGAATTTTATAAAATTAACTGAGATCGTATACAAATTTTTAATTTGTGCTTAGAAAGTTTATATATATACATATATATATATATATATATTTACATATATATATATATATTTACATATATATATATATATATATATATATATATATATATACACATATATAAATACAATTTAATAGTATATAGATTACTGTAAGTACCGTCAAGATTAATAATGTTCGTAGGTGATCCGTCGTCATTAAATGAATTAGATAGATTCTCCGTATGTCCCTTTAGTAATGATACAGTTAAGATGATTTTTTTAACAAGGTAATTATCAATCTATTATTTATTATCTTTATTCTGTATGTATTTAAGCGTAACTTTTTACTATTGTTGTTGTAGTTGTTGTTTTTTTTCTTCAGCGTCATTATTATTGCTCAAATATCACCTAACAATTATGTATTTTTAGGGAAAACCGAAAACATGATTTTTATACGCTAGATACAATGAACAGGCACAATGAATTTAAGAAGTCAATCATAAAACGTCCAGTTGTATTCATTACGCATGGTTTTACTTCGTCTGCAACCGAAAAAAATTTCGTTGCTATGTCAGAGGCTCTTATGCATACAGTAAGATTTCATAATGTCAAAGTATGATCGTTAAAACGATCTTACTAGGAGGGACAAGGTGTTCAAGATAAATAAATTAATTCTAATTTTAAGGGTGATTTTCTTATAATTATGGTCGATTGGCGGATGGCTGCTTGTACTGATGAATACCCAGGTCTGAAGTATATGTTTTATAAGGCTGCCGTTGGTAATACACGCTTAGTTGGAAATTTTATCGCTATGTAAGTCACAGAAAACATACTGAAAAACTTTATTGTTTAATTATAAATTATATATATATATATATTCTTCTTTTATTTGTTTCTTTTTATAGGATCGCAAAGAAACTTGTAGAACAATATAAAGTGCCGATGACAAATATACGACTGGTGGGACACAGTTTGGGCGCACACATTTCAGGTTTCGCAGGCAAAAGAGTTCAAGAGTTAAAATTAGGAAAATTTTCTGAAATTATTGGGCTTGATCCTGCTGGGCCTAGTTTCAAGAAAAATGATTGTTCCGAGAGAATCTGCGAGACAGACGCACATTATGTACAAATTTTACATACATCGAGCAATTTAGGAACAGAGAGAACTCTTGGCACCGTCGATTTCTACATAAATAACGGAAGTAATCAACCCGGTTGCAGATGTATGTATATATTTAATTGTAGCTCTTCTGGATGCAGATAAGAAATAAAACAAAAATATTTAGTCAATTATATTATCCGCTTTGTTGTATGATTATAGATTTTTACAAATAATTGTTTAACAATCTTTATTTTTATAGATATTATTGGAGAAACTTGCTCTCATACGAGAGCCGTGAAATACTTTACCGAGTGCATAAGACGCGAATGTTGTTTAATTGGGGTCCCGCAGTCCAAGTATTTTATATTCTTTTATATTCTGATTTTTTTTTAATGTTTATTCTGATAAAGAACGAACGCAAAATTTTCACCATGGAGTTAATTTTCTAATAAACAATATACGATTATTATTATTATTATTATTATTATTATTTTATATTACAATATAATCTATTTGATTTTTAGGAATCCGCAGCCTGTTTCGAAGTGCACAAGAAACGAGTGCGTTTGCATTGGATTAAACGCAAAGAAATATCCTAAAAGGGGCTCATTTTATGTACCGGTTGAAGCTGAAGCTCCATATTGCAATAACAACGGGAAAATAATTTAATTATATAAAAAAAACATTACTATTGACACAAGTGCATTTGTTAATGATGAAATGAATAAATTAAGATTCAAGAAATAATTGTATATGCCTAATGTCGCCTGGTATAATCGCAAAATATTTAATGGGTGATTCTTAGTGAATTTAAAAAAATAAAAAATGTTATATAAACGTATACCCTATTTGATTTTGTTTTGGAGTTATAGCGGTTCTGATTTCCAACAAACTATGTCATGATTTTCTAAGAGATGTTCGAAACGAATTTCCTGTTTCTGAATGTAATGTCTGCAAACATTTTGTCAATGAATATCTTATTTTCTTCATTAGACAAGATTTTGCTTGAAGTTGCTAGAAATTTTGTTGAGTTCTCAAGAGTTTTTAACTTGGTCATTTAGTAAATAATGTATTCCATATATATATATATATATACATAATAATGTTTCAATGAATAACAATATTACTTTATCATTTTCCTCGCACATACTGCATATATATTTAAGTATACTTATTTTAACAATTAATATTTTTATAAAAAAGAGATAAAATGGTTTGGGATAATTCCTCGCTTATATATTTGATAAATGCATTTTTATTTTGCATGATGAATATATATTGCACGTATTTATTTAAAGGACACAAGAAAGAATATTACGTGCAGACATACGTATGACAGTCCATTTATTATGAAATCTATGTATAGCTACGTTTTCATCATAATAAATATTTTCACTATGACATTTACTAAATATACAAAGCGATACGATTATTGCATATTCTAATGAGCAGTCATGGATAATGAATTATTATAGAGTAGAATAGTTTGGTTTCCATGAAACTTTTTGCACATTAAAGTAAAGTAAGACGAATCTTTGGTATAATATGAGAATGTAACATCCATTCCTGATAAAATTAACGAGGTAGTGCAATCAATATTGAGGTACGTCTCGATTTGATTAATTTAATGCTTAGATTGGCTCTATCCGGACAACTAGGATCTTCATAGCTGATTTCTTAGTTATATAATACACACATACACACACGAAACAATTATTTAAATAAATAATAATATTATTCTACTATTTTCTATATACATTTTGCATACATATTTATAAAAATGCATATTTTCGTAAATGAAAGATAAAGAGGCGTCAAAGTTAAAGTAATGATACGTTCTCGAATACATCGCATTTATATAATTAAGCAAACAATTTTATTTCATTTATATTTATTTAAAACACATACGAATATATAAAATATTCTGTGTATGTACGTCAGTCTATTTACCTTGAAATATGCGTATTTTATTATCATATATATTTTCACGATGACATTTAATAAATGCACAGTGACGATAAACATTTCCAATCTATCCTTGAATGATAAATACAACAACAATTATTTTTATATTTGTCGCACTCATCATTTATTTATTTTATCGATTGAATAATTTTTTTTTCATATGAAGAATACTTACGTTACAATTACGTAAAAATAAAGCTTTTGTTTTAAACATCCCTGGAATATATTCAAAGAGATTTTTACTTCAGGAAGTAATTTTACAAGGAAATGACTTTACAAGGAAAACATAAATTATTGACGATAAACATTTGAACAGTTTCTATTTTTTCTTTTTTGACGTTTATACACGTACCCAACATATCTGTATTCACGAAATTATTGTAATTTTTTTTGTATATGCGTATATCCATACAAATGGATATACACCTTATCTTAATGATAATATTTAGACTTATAATGTGTTTAAATAGTATAAATAGTAATAGAATGGTCATTCGCATTGTTAGTATTGTTAATCCGGAAAAGCATCGCGTTTTCGTTTCTTCGGACAACTAAAGTCAAAAAAAAAAACAATGCATTTAAGATACTTGATATTGTTTATATGCTTTGTGCAAGTGTTACGGTATTATTACGCGGATGGTAAATTCTCTTGCATTTTATAAATCCAATTTATCATGTAACAATTCAATATTACTTTAGAAGATTTCAATATATTTCAAATTTCATAATTTTTATTTTAAAAAAACGTATAAAGA
Source organism: Dolichovespula media (assembly GCA_911387685.1). NCBI lineage: Eukaryota > Metazoa > Arthropoda > Insecta > Hymenoptera > Vespidae > Dolichovespula > Dolichovespula media. The sequence continues at coordinate 3,603,939 of OU426859.1, forward strand.
TACATCATAATGTTTGTAGGTAAATCGTTGGTACCAAACTTAATTCCATCGTTTATTCCATCAAACGGGACTGCGATTTCAGAATCAATTTCGTCGTTGATTCCATCAAACGGAATTGCGATTCCAGAATCAATTCCGTCGTTGATTCCACCAAACAGGACTGTGATTCCAGATTGTTATTTCGGTGTTAATACGATTTCCATTATTATCTTCACGCTGTAATGATCAAATGATTATTTATTATTTTTATTTTACCTTGATAATTATTTAAATAAAAAAACATAATGGTCATTTATTTTTCTTTTTTTCTTTTTTTTTTTTTTAATTGATCGTCCGATCGATCAATATTCTTTTTCCTTTCTTTATTGTTTTTTTCTCTTCTTTTCTTTTACCGTCACTACTAACGCGCGAAATAAAAATAAATCTAGATACATTTTTTTTGAACGGATATTACTCGGCTATCGAATAAAATATATATATATTTTTTTTGTAGAGAACACCTTAATGGCGTAGTTGTTACGATGGAGAATTTAACGAACGACAATGTATTCGACGAATCTGTTATATCATGTCAAATTATAATCCTTATACACGGTTTCCTCTCATCTGCAAATAATTCAAATTACGACGATATGGCGAAGGCATTGTTAGAAAAAGTAAGTGATATCATAATTATAAAAAGGTATGATTGTTAATAACAGTTACTACGAGGAAAAGGGATATTAAATAATTATCATTGTTATATTAATGAATTAATTATCATTTTGAGGGTAAAGTAATCGTAGTCTCGATCGATTGGAAAAAGGGTGCTTGTAATAATGGAGCATCACTTCTACAGTACGCTGGTTATTTCAAGGCCGTTGAAAATACACGTCAAGTTGGACAATATGTCGCTAAGTAAGTAGAGAGAAACTTTATTGTTTAATTATACATTGTATATATATAATATATATATAATTTTGATTTCCTTTGTTTCTTTCTATAGTTTTACCAAGATACTTGTAGAAAAATATAACGTGCCGATGGAACATATACGATTGATTGGGCACAGTTTGGGAGCACAGGTCGCTGGCTTTGCAGGGAAAGAGGTTCAAAAGTTAAATTTAGGAAAATATCCTTTAATCGTCGGTCTCGATCCCGCTGGGCCGTTTTTCTATACGAACGGTTGTTCGCAAAGAATCTGTGAAACGGATGCAGATTATGTTGAAATTGTGCATACATCGATACCATTAGGAATGGAGAAACCAGTTGGTACAAGTGATTTCTATGTGAATAATGGAATTAGTCAACCTGGTTGCAATGTCGGTATGTGTATATATTACGTTATAGACAAACTCGATTGATAAGAAGAATTTAAACGGAAATATACTAAGAACGTATGTGGACGTTTTTGAAAGTTAATTTTTTCTTTCTTTCTTTTTTTTTTAACCATTTAAGTAACACAAGAGTCGATTATATTAATCGCTATGTTATACGATTGAAGAATTTTACTAATAATTATTTAATTTTCTTCGCTCTAGTGGATGTATCCTGTTCCCATACGAAAGCCGTGCTATACTTTACCGAGTGCATAAAACGTGAATGTTGTTTAATTGGAATACTGTCGGACGAGTATGTTGTATTCTTTAATATTCTGAATATTTTTTTTTATGTTGGTCCTGTTAAGAAATGCCGTAAATTTCCAGATGAAAAAATATATTGGAAATATATACGATTGAGTGACACGATACATATATTATTATTATTATTATTATTATTACTACTATTTCAAGTGACAATATATTAAAAAATCCTTTTTTCTTAGCCGTTCGCAGTCTCTTTCGACCTGTACAAAGGATAAGTGCGCTTGCATCGGATTAAACATAAGTAATTATCCTGCTAAAGGCAAATTTTATGTACCAGTTGAACGCGATCCTCCCTATTGTAATAACAATGGCACAGTAATTAAATTATAAAAAAACTGTTCCAATAAACCCAAATACATGTATTACCAAAGAATAAATAAATAAAGATTTACAAAATAATTACGCATATATATATATATATATATATATATATATGTATATAGATTTATATAGATAAGAAATATTTAAATAAATAATAGTATTATTCTATTATCTTCTGGATATATCTCGTATACATATTTCAAATATCATATTTTTGTAATCAAATGATAAATAGACGAAGGGCCTTCGGGCATAGTCAAATACATCACTTATATATTTAAGAAACGTATTTATAATCCTTATATTATTCATATATACGCGCTGATTTATTTATTTTAAAATATGAATACCCGCTGCAATAATCATAAATATTTTTATGAGAACATTTAATAACCATGATGGTTAATAACAATTATATTGACTTTATTTTTCCGATCTTGTCGGGTGACCTTTTTATCTCACGATGGTTTCAAAAGGTATTAATTAGAATGTCATGTGTAGAAATTAGTTATATTATAATATATTACAGCTTTTTACATTATAAGGTATGAATAAAATACAAATACTTATATATATATATATATATTTATATATATAAAATTAATTTAAGTTTTAAATTTCTATAAAAATATATAGAGAGTGACATAAATAATTATGTATTTTTACAATTTATAATAATATGAAGTAGTCATTGTACAAAGTATATTCTTTTAAATACTTCAGATAATAAAAGATAAAAGTAGAGACAGAGAGAGAGTAAGAGAGAGAGAGAGAGAGAGAGAGAGAGAGAGAGAATGAGGATATTATAAAATAAATAATAAATAGCTTTCAAAATTCAATATCGCTCATGTCACATACACACTGCACATTAACATTAGCATATAATAAATATTATAGTTCTCAGATTTTATTTTTCTTAAGGTGTTCGAGCAATAAATAAAACCCTCGATAAAAGTTTTAAACATTAAAGTCATTTCTGTCATGTCCTATGAAAGAAAATACACAATTAAGAATATTACATAGCTGTTATTTCTCAATTTTCACTAACTATATGCTTAACAAAGTATGCATTATATATATTTTTAACTGTAATAGTTGCACACGAGGAATAAAATGGTGGTACACGAGTTGGTAAATAAAATACTGAAACTTGTACCACATTTTGTTCCTTTTCTTTTTTCTTCATTTTTTTCTTTTTTTTCTCTCTTTTTTTTTGTTTTTTTGTTTTTACTTTACAAAATACAACGGTGTACGTATCTATCAAAGGCAAAGAAGAAAATAAAGACATATCGACTTTGTATTAGGGTTTTGACCGTTAATATATATGTATATATATATATATACATATATCTCGTCAAAGAAATTTCAGTCCTTGATACATGTAAGATAAGGAATTGGCAGTAAATATCTTTGTTTATATAAATAAATTCATTCTACATTAATATAAAATTAATTGTACTTCCTAGTATAGAAGGAGGTGCATTAATTACGCTTAACCGGGGATTTTCTTTTCTTCTTCCATTTTACCGAGTTTTCCCATTTCCACACACACACACACACACACACACACACACATATATATATCCTATTATTTTCACAATACATGTTAGACAGTGTTTAATAATGTTTTAGTCCTTTTCACATACACACGAATATAGCTTTTACAAAATGATATTATTCGTTGTACGATAGGAACGAAAAACATTACAGAAAACGTATGGAAAAGATATTTTCGGCAAAGTGGCAGAGGTTGTAGATATTTCTTTAAAAAAAAACAAAAAAAAAAAAAAAAGAAGAAAGTATTATTAATGCACCTCAATCTACATAAGAGACACACTCATTCAGACGTTATTCGTTGAATAAATCTAAGAAAATCCCCTTGTACATATTCTTGGTCTTAACAGTTGTCATACAATCGATGTAACATTTGATAAAGCAGCCGTTCATACAAGTATGCTGTACATTAAAGAATAAAAAGCCTGCTGCTTCCGCTAGTATCCTGCTGATACTAGTGCTAGTTCTAATGCTACTGTACTTTAAATGCGTTATACATATAAACATAAATGCTCCCATGAAAACATGTATATACAATGCATACGATTACTGCATATTACAATGAGCAGTCATGGATAATTAATTGGTTTATAACGTAGGTTCGTTTTTATAATACTTTTTCCGCATTAATAATTAAGTAAGACAAATCTATTGTGTTACTCAATCGTAAGAAATAAAATTAAAAAAAAAAAAAAAAAAAAAAAAAAAAATTAATAATCAATAATAATAATTAAAAAAAAAAAAAAAAAGAAAATACGATATAGTAAGTCTATCCTAGTCAGCCTTCTGTGTGTTCCCGCTTTGTGTGGTATTTAAGCAACATTTGCTTGTCTTCGCGATATTTTTCATTAGTGTTTGTTCGGATTAGTGTCAGAATCCGGTTCAGAATTGGAACCGGAAGACTCCCCTGTATTAGCGTTCGCATTGCAGCGCGAGCTCCTTCGGCTACTGGTGCTGGCGTGCTGGCATTTTTCACTACGATCCATTCCACCTACAATAATTTCAAATTCTAATTAAAATCTTTCATTTGATGTAAATATTTTTTACAACAATTTCATATATACATACATATATATATATATATATATATAATACAAATATTTAAAAAATGATCAGCCATTCCGTGTATATCACCAAAAAAAAAAAGAAAGGAAAAAAGAAGAAAAAAAAAGAAAAAGAAAAACAAACTTTCGGAATAGATACTTACTGGTCAATGGTGTATGAACTTCAACCTTTATGTTAGCCGTGGCAGTGACCTTAGTCGTGATGTGAGAAGTTGATGGCACTGGGGACGTTCGACTAGACCCACTTGTATCTGATCCGCTACAATTCTGTTAGTCAAACAAAAGCAAAACACACTTGTTAAGCATGCTGTCGGGATAAAGACCATCGATATTTCTATCCAATAGAAATAGATAGGGATGGATCGTTCAGCATTCTGAATTATAGAAAAATTTGTGTTAAGGAATTATCAACGGGACAATTAAACATTCATATACGAACTATCTGTGCGAAGCGAAAAAAAGTATTCAAGTTAAAAGTTCGACTTGATCGATATTTACAATCAAAAATTGTCAAAGTTATATGGTCGATTTATTTATTTTTTTTTCCGAAGCGACCTACCTGATTACCGCAAGTCGACATCGTCTCGACCTTCAATTCGGGCTGGACGATAATACACGATTCTTGTGTACTGTGCCAGGAATTAGGTTCCTCGGTGATTGTAGTCAGGGATGGTTCTGCGTGGAGTCTAGCGTTATCGATTTTATGAGATCTTCTAGGCGGTGGCGGCGGTTTAGATCTTCTAATGATCGGAGAAGCCGGTGGCGTTGGTGTGGATATTCGATCGGGATGATCGTTCGGTATAATCTCGGGTGAAGGGCCGATCAGTGACAATAATATTGGAAAAAAGAAGAGCCCATTTACAAGACCGATTCCTATCAATGAAAGAAGTACGAGGAAGAAATAACGAACGATGAATTCAAAGTCCGAAAAAGCTAACATGACCACCGCCAATAGCGTTGTGAAGGCACCGTGTACTACAGGAGCGTACATGTGTTCCAAAGCCAAACGTACCCTCCTATCTCTACTGCCAACGCTGGTAACGAAACTCTGAAATAACAATGACAATAAGACAATCGTAAATCCAATGATGTGCGCAATATTTGTGCAATATTATTCGTACGTGATACTTACCAAACAAATGTGTACGGTGAAGTGTACGGCTATTCCGACACTGACAACGAGGAGGACGGCAGGTACGGCGCTCAATTTAATCTCGCAAAGTCCCATAAGTCCAAGGAGTTGTAAAACTACGCCAGCAAGGGCGGTTCCCACCAAAAGCGCCGCCCAAAGATTTAATAGGAGTATACCGATAACGACAATACTGGCGCCAAGAGCCGCAAGTAACGCCACGCCCAAACAACTCCTTAGATCCATGTATTGTTCCCAGAATAGGAATGGTATTCCCGATGGAAAATTTGGTAGTCCACGTTCTTCGAATTTCCTACACAATTTCCTCACGCTACCGATCAATTCCGTGATCTCCTGGGTGTCGGTAAGTTTGTGAAGATAAAAGGGCATCTGCGCGTAAGTAAGGGGCATACTCTTCGGTATTTTTAATTCGTGATCGTTGGTGTAGATCCATTGTCTTGGTTCAGGCCTAAGATTAGCCTGGGAAGCGCCGTAAACCAAGGCGTCGTTGGAGGCCCAGGCACTCAAATAATTGTAAAAAGCACGTGGATGAATGATACCCTCGGAATCAACGAGCCTTACTTGCGTTATTAACGTTTTGTCAATCGGATTATCTACATGGCCCGTTTGTACGAGCAATTTGTACGCCAGAATAGCCTCGTCGCTCGCGTTTTTGTACCACCTTTCTTGGGTAATACAACCGTTTTTATAATCCTTGTCGAAGGCACTCTGCAATCCCTTCAGCCAATCCCTGAATAGGCTAAGCCAGAATTCCGGCAAACCGCCATTGTCGTTCTTAATGACATTCTTTATTCTCATAAATGCGTCGTGATACTCGTACAAAAGTTTTTGATTATTCGGATACTCAAAATCTCGTCCGGTAACGGCGTACATGTTGTAAAATCCGAAGTGTTTGGCCTGGGCGGCGAGGAATGCGTGCTCGTTTGAATTTTGAGGAACCAAATCTGTAAGTTCCAAACCGTCGCTAACTCTCATAGCTTGCCAAACGCTACCAGCGAGTACGGCGGCTAGTATGAACATGCCGAAAACCTTTGTCGCTGGTTTCATAACGAACGGTGCGTATGTCTTAGCCGCAAATTTCGTCAGTGAGAAACTAAGACAATCGTCCTGGCTGCATCCAGTTAAGGATTCCTCCTCGGTACACTGTCTGTCGAAATCGGCATCTATGATGTTACCCCCGACCCATGACTCGCTCTGAGCATTTTGAGATGTCAAAATTTGCGTACAGGTTTCCCGCCTTTCCGGCGGTATTGCCCTGGCGACGGTTTGTTTCGCCGTACCGTTACTTCTCCTACCGGAATATTTGTTCCTACCATTTTTCGCTGGCAAACAGCAACACAATATATCGGATCTACCGGATCTACGTCTTCTTAGATCTAAACTGACCATAGCGGGAAATACGAGTAACATTGCGGCAAGATTGAATAGAAGAAGTATGCCAGCTTGAAGGCAAAATACTCGAAGAGCGGGGATCGGTATCAAGGCCGCGGCAAAGAAGGCCGAGACGTTGCTCAAGCCGGTCAAGAGAACAGAGAGACCCGTTCTCTTTAGAACGACCCCGGTTTGTTCTCCGCTCGGCACCTCATTCACCGATAACTCCGCATAGGTATGCGTCAATAGGAACATATCATGCACCCCGAGACCTAACGCTAGAAACGGGACTATTTGGGTTGTCGCGGCGTTGAAGGGGATACCAAGTAGGGCACAAAATCCTAAACCGGCAGCTACCGTTGCACCGACCAACATAACACCGGCTATTCCCACGCCAGATTGAGAACGTACTGGATCCTTCCAACGTAATAGGGCGATACCCGCGTAAAAAAGCTGTAAAGAAACGAACGAGGAAAAATTTGTCACTTAATCATCGATCGTTTTCCTATCTCCCTTCTTCATACCTAGAAATAACGATATTAATCACTGTACTCACCATCAAGGCGCAACCAATTCCTATTTTCATAACCGACACCTCGCTGTACTTTCCAAGTATATCGTTCATGGTCGTAGTACTGAAGGCATAGAGATTGTACGACGACGTACTGTTCACTTCCAAATGCTTCTTCACCTTATTGCTGAACTCCCTTTGCCAGGTTTCTAATACCTGAGAAGCCTTTTCCTGCGACCAATCTATATGATGTACCTTGTAGGTATTGGCCAAAAAATCGTAGAGTTCTCGTTCGCCCATCAATTGGACGACCGTTTGCAAGGCCGCAGCTCTCGTTAAGTGACCGGTCTTGTTGTGTTTTGCACCACCGACGACTAATTCCTCGGGCCAATGCATATACTTAGCCGCGAATCCGTAACAACCGCCTGTTAGTTCGGCCCCAATGTCCGGTTCCTGTAACGTAAAGCGCGTCCTGCATCTTAAATCACAACGAACATCCTAGGATACCGACGCATAGAGAGAAACGCGACCGGATATTACACCGTCGGCATACCAAACAAGGATGGATGCCTTACAAAAAGATCCTTCGGCAGCGCCTAATAAAGGGATACACTCAAACACGCGAGGTATTAGCGCGAGTACGTACAATGGGGCGGCGGACTCGGTTGCCCTTTTTAGAACCTCTCCTCCCTTCTTACCCCTCCGGCTATAAGCGAGCAGCAGCATGGCCAAAGAACATTTTGATCCGACGATCCCTTCGACATTTTTTCGCCGCCATTGGCCATTAAGTGTAATTACCTTAAGTACAGATGCGCTTATGTGGTATGAAAATAGAAATAGAGATGAGAGAAAGGGATGGATTCAGAGATAGAGAGATAGAGCAAGAGAGAGAGAGAGAGAGAGAGAGAGAGAGAGAGAGAGATAAAACGAAGTAAATAAAAAGGAAAGTAAGTATTTTACCACACTTCTACATATTCCGTTCCTCTTTCAGATTGGACGATATACATATATATATATATATAATAAATCTGGTCTTTCGATTATGCGAAATTAATTGACCGCGTCCCGTATCTTACCCCACCCACCCTCCCTCTCTTTCTTTTTATCTTGCCCTTTCTATTTTTTTTTTTTGAATCTCCTCGTAGAATACGACCATCGCAAGAAGGGTACCACCACCACCACCACCACCACCACCACCACCACCACCACCACCACCATCACCACCATGCAAGTTTCTCCATTGATTTCTCTGCTGCTGTTCCTGCTGTTACTGCTGCTCTCTCCCTCGCCTCCTCCTCCTCCTACCACTCCCCCTACCTCTTTATTTTCTACACTTCATTTTCTCTCTTCGGCTTTCTCGTGGCCACTCTCGGATGGCATACGGTGGTAATTACGATGAAAAAGGGGGCTCATATGCAACGAACGAGAGAAGAAGGATGAGAATTGAAGTAGGCGAGGGAGAGATACGTTATAACCCTATGGGCATCGCGTCGCGCAGCCACCTCGTTTTATAGTGCTCGAGAAAGATGGGGAATCTTGATTAAAATATATATTTTTAATTGAAAAAAGATAAAAGGAAAATAAATTTAAAAATATTAGAGAAAGAAAAAAATCAAGGATATATATATATATATATATATATATATAACTCGATCGTTGTCCACTATCTACCATAAAAGAATTTGAATGTGCTATAATGTCTTGACCGTAATGTCATTAGAGCTCTCTATCTATCTCTCTTTCCCCTCTCACACACGCACACACACATACATAGGTACGCATTTATATATATAAACACGTACAAATACGGCGAAGCAACCACGAGTAGTTTAATGATAGCGAAACGATCGGGTATGTAACGTCTCTCGTACGACCACCAGGGTAGCGAAATAATGACGCACATCTCTCGATTTTATTATTTTAATGCTCGTAGAGGCGCTACCCACACGACTCGCATACTCATCGCTGATTTCGCATGGAAATCGTTTCATTCACGGCGCGCACCCGTGCCTTCTTTCCCATATGTATTCGCACGTACAATGTTTGTATGTATATATATATATATATATATATACATACGAGACCTCATGATTCTTCGAAAACGACCAATAGTTTTATGGCGCGATATAATTTATCTTTTTATCATTTATTCAAAACTCATACCGAATTGATTCGTTTGATCAAGCATATATACGTATTCCATTTCTATATTAAAAATAAAAAAATAAATTGAGTTTATTATTATTACTCTTACGATTAACGCAAATAGAATCATTAGATTATTCTTAGGGAAGGAGAGAAAAGAGAAAACGAAAAAGAAAGAGAACAGAAAATAATTTCTCGAAAGAATTTATCTATAAAAAGATTTTCTATTTCGTTCGCACCGTCCCGAACCCCATATACACATATATATCTGTGTACGTTCAATTAAATATTCATTATTCTTTTTCCTCTCTCCTTACCCTTTTATGGTTTACGCCATCAAGATTGTAAGATACCCGCACGATATCAAAGGGAGTCGGGGCCGCTTCTTCCTCCTCGTATTTTCAACGCGCACGCAAACGATTGCCGCCACTCTTGGTTGAATTTTAAACGATCGGGGAAGCATTTACGTTACTAACGACGAATCTCACGTACGTATACGTATACATGCATACATACATACATACATACATACATACACACACGAGTTCCTACGTAGATTTTCGAAACCGTTTATAACGCGTTATTCCACTCTTCTCCCCGAGTGACCCAATTCTCTTAACGCGCTAAATTTTCTTTTTCCCTCTCCTCTCCTCCCACCCTCCTTAAATTTTTTTTTTACTACGTATTTGTAATTACACGAAGAAATTCATCGATATTCGAGATTTTCGACGAAACGATTATTATTATTATTATTATTATTATTATTATTATTATTATTATTATTATTATTATATTTTTTTTTCTTATAAAAAGATTACGTAAGAACAATGAAATCGCCAATGACGTTATAGATTAAGAAAAGTGCTAGGGTTAACGGCGGAATCTTAAGGAATGATAAAAATAAAAGAAAAAGAAAAGAAGAAGAAAAAGAAAAGAAGAAGAAAAAAAAAGAAAATATCTAAGTCCAATCCGACATAGGTAGAACCGTTTTTTCTTTTCTTTTCTTTTCTTCTTTTTTTTTTTTACCTGCTGCGACTTCTTGTTGGGCGCGGTTTCCGGACACTCAGGATCCGTTGGATCGAGGCACGGCTTGCTCTGGTAAGCATTCGTTATCCCGGCTCTCTTCATGTAGTCCTCGAGCGTTTTGAAGGGAAACATGAATTGCAGTTTTTTCATCTCGTCCAACATACCGGACGGATTGAGATTGGTCCATTGTACGGGCTTGTTCGTTTTTGCACCACTGCACGTCGATTATAAAGAGAGAATAATATTACACTCCTTGCTCATTTATAAATTAAGAAAAACGATTATTAAACAATAATAATGATTACTTACGGTATGTGTACCGGATGTTCGGGCCCTAATAGTTTGCTTCCTTCCCAAAAGCAATCCAAAGGCGTTATTATCGCACATGGTATAATGCTATCGAAGATCTGTAATCAAATAATCATTGGATATTCAATATATTTCTCTCTCTCTCTCTCTCTCTCTCTCTCTCTCTCTCTCTCTCTCTCTCTCTCTCTCTCTCAAAAAGAAAAAAAAAAAGAAGAGGAAAAAATTTGCAACGATCCATACTAAATGAAAAGACTTTAGCGATCGGCGAAAAAGAAAGAGAGAATGAAACAAACAAACAAAAAAGATAGAAAGAAAAAAAAAATTTTTTACTAGATCTTAGAAATAGAATGTTCGTCGTGGTACTATGTTTCCAAGTAGAGTAAAGGGTATTAGAGGATGGGACCACCTGCGGGTTCTTGGAAACTCTAATAGGACGACGGTTTGGTATAACTAAAAGGTCGTTTTCTTCGTACCGTTCAGAGATCATCGAGAGATCGATTTAGAATTATCCTCGAGAAATGATTTAACGAGAGTTACGGGACTATTAAAAGGGGGTTTATAATCAAACGTGATATATTTTCTATGTATCATATACTCGGGTACGAAGATCTTCGATGATGTAGAGGATTACGTAATAATATTGATCATCGAAAGTGAAGAGGGGGAAGAGGAAGACGAGAAAGAGGAGGAGGAGGAGGAGGAGGAGGAGGAGGAAGAAGAGAAGGTTATATCGAGTAGAGTTAACGGAAAAAATAAGAAGGAGAGCCGGCTTAGACTTGGCGTGAATGAGTGTATAAGTGTGCGTGTATGTAATACCTCACTGATACGTACTCAGGATATGAGAGAGAGAGAGAGAGAGAGAGAGAGAGAAAATGAGAGGAGAGAAGAGAAGAGAGAGAGAGAGGACTCGTGCTTACGCGTACACATTTATCGTGGTTGTCATTTGAATTACCTGGTCGATGTAGTGCATGTCGAAGTTGGGTATGCTCGGCGCGTAACACATGTCTTTCAGTCTCCACGTGCTGCAAGCGACACGGAACACATGCATTCATGAATACAAGTTTGCATACTCTTAAAAGGCCACGTCCGTGCCGATAAGCGGTAAAATAAAATAAAAGAAAAAGAAAAGAAAATGGTTCACGGAAAAAGAGAGCCAAGGAGAGTCCCGTCGTCAAGGAGAGTGGGAACGAACGAACGTACGTACGAACAAGAAGTCAGTCAGTTAGTCAGTCAGTCAGTCAGTCAGTCAGTCAGTCAGTCAGTCAGTCAGTCAGTCAGTCAGTCAGTCAGTCAGTCAGTCAGTCAGTCATTCGTCCGTTCGTTCTATGCCTTAGCGCTGTTTTTTCTCCACCTTCGAAGCTCGTTGTTGTCGTTGTTGTTGTCCGCGAGTCGCTTATTGGCACGCACGTGACGTTGTTACCTCCCAATAAAAATTTATTCATAACGATACACGAAACTGTTATAATACATACTACCTATAAAAATCAAGAAAAATTCTACAATGATTATTTTTCACTTGTCACGTACGTTTAACCATTGTACGTGGTAAGTAAGACAATTCGCGTCGCGTCATCCTCCTTCGTTTCGATTTTTAATTTAAGAGAGAGAGAGAAAGAGAGAAAGAAAAAGAGAGAGAGAGAGAGAGAGAGAGAGAGAAATAAATAATAATACAAAAATTAAAAAAAAATTAAAAATGAAAAAGAAAAAAGAAACGAAAGAAAGAAAAAGGACGATATCATTAGACGCGTACCAGTTGAAAAAATATTGCGGATATGTGTGTAACGGAGAACGTAAGTAAAAAAAGAAACAGAAAAAAAAGAAAAGAATAAGAAAAAAAAAAAGAACTCACATATCGAAGAGATGTACGGTGGCCTGAGTGGCTGCCTTGAGTATTGCCAAATGTTCTTTCAACGCGGCAGGATGTAGGATGTTTGCCCCGGGATGTCTTGGGGTTTGGATAACGAGCTGGTGCGTCGATGGTGCGGCCTCCCCGAGTGCTTCCGACGCGTACTTTAATTCCTTTTGTAATCTTCCACCTTCTGAAAGTATAAAACCGGACGACCTCTGCTTCAGCCATAGGCGTTACGAAGGATAACGTTTTACAATCTTACGGCCAATAAAACCCATACACGTTTTTACGTAATTAAATTCATTAATTTTATATGGTAACATTTTAATGGGCGAAAAATAACGAGAAAAAATATATCATCTTTATTATTAATCTCGCACACGTGCAATATATATATATATATATATATATATATATATATATATATATATGTATGTATGTATGTATGTATGTATATATATGTGTATATATATCGTTAAAAAGAAAAAGAAAATACAAATTGCAGAACGATCAACGTCATTCCGTTTCGCCTGCCACCTCACCACCCGTCCCTCCACCCTCTACCCCTTTTATTCTCGAAAGAACACATCATCCAAGCTTGAACTTCTCAAAGCGAATCCTCCCCCTCCCCAACCCCTACAGTACATACGTACGTACCGTATGTATATATGCATCGCGCGCGAAAAACGATTCCTCGAAGAGAAACACATTGGGGACAGACACACGGAGTGTCGTAACGCGCGTTCCTTTGACTTTACGAATATATGTATGTGTGTATATATGTATATATAGATATATATATATATATACCGAGAAAAATTCCCCCCGTTGGCAGAGTACCAATAAAAGCTTTCCTCGAAACAGTCGTAGAAATAACGATAGGGTGTTGTTAAAAA
>OU426859.1:3622759-3640259 GCA_911387685.1 Dolichovespula media
GGAGGGGGGTGTAAATGAAAAATTTCGGAAGGGAAGGAAACTAATCGAACGAGAACGACGATCGTTTTCTAAATAAATAGATAAATAAATAAATAAAAATAAAAAAAAAAAAAAAAGAATAAAAATACGCGACCGTAATCCCGATAGGGCATATTATATGGTCGGATCGATGAACAATAGGATAACTTTCTTTCCCTCCCTCCCTCCCTCTCCCCAGCCCCCCCATGCCCGACTGAGACAACCAAAGAAAATAACAACGTTTCGTTCTCGAGTGAAGGAGGAGAACCACTGCGGTATGTACGCAGACCGTTTTCCAGGTGCCTCGTATTCCGCCGGCGTTACCTTGCCCGCGTACCTCACGCTAATTGCCAATTAAACGTCGTGAAGGCAGGCATGCGTTTCCGCCGCAACAGGTCGAATTCTAACGTTTCTTAACTTTTACCATCGCCGCGTTCCCTCCCTCTCCCTCCTGCCCCTCCCACGCCAGGCTTCGTCTCGCCTCGTCGCACCCGCGCACCACCACAATCACCATCACCACCACCACCACCACCACCATCATCACCACTACGAGAACCTCTCACTCTTCTCGATAATAACGGATAGATATTAATGAAGGACAGATGGAGGAATGGATAAAAAAAGAGAGAGAGAGAGAGAGAGAGAGAGAGGGAGAGAGATAAAAAGTCGACCCGACCGAATGGAAAATCGAGGCATGTTAAAGGGAACGTTGAGAAAAAATTTGTTGGGGTTGATGCCCGTCGGTGAGAAGGTGAACGGTGACGCGCTGAGAGTGAAGACGAGAAGGAGGTGGTGGAGGAGGAGGAGGTGGAGGTGGACACGTAAAAGGGGCCCCCAGAAAAGGGCTGTTGGGTCCCTCGGCTCACACAACAACAACAACTACTACGAGGTCTCCCTCTATAGGGACTACTCTCGTGGCTCTCCTTCCTTACTGAACGAACGCCCGGCCAAGTTTTCGGAGAGCAAGAACACGTGGAAGATACCGAGTAAGAGAGAGACAGAGAGAGATAGAGAAAGATAGAGAGAGAGAGAGATGGGGTTAGGGGATGGGGATTGGGGATTGGGATAGGGTGGGGGATTCGAAGTAGGCTTAGCTCTCTCGGAGGCTCACGGAGAAGGCTCTGAGACTTGGCTCAGTCGCTGAGGCACGCAGGCCCACCTCTGGTTGGCTGGTTGGGATGGCTTGGCGCACACAGAGAGCACATCGGGCCACCCACCGCGACCATTCACCGGAACCGAGCCCCGTCCAATCTAAGTGGCTCTCATCCGTGTATAGCATATTCTAACCGTCTAAGCCCATTCCCCAACGAGACCTAGTTTCCTTGGTTGAACACATGACGCATTCATAATCCCAATCCTAACAGTATTATTATTATTATTATTAGTAGTAGTAGTAGCATTATTATTATTATTATTATTATTATTATTATTATTATTATTATTATTCGCGATGTTCGTTAAATTGATCATCTCGGAGCTGTTGAAAATATTTGTAAAATAGAAAAAACAAACAAAAAAAAAAAAAGAAGAAGAGGAAAAAAAGAAACGTTACGACGTCGGAACGTTTAATCTCGTTAAATCTCCTTCGGATATTTCGAACGATTCGAAAACACGCGAAAGTTAAATGAATTGAATTTTTCTATTTATCGATCGTAGCTAACTTATTGCAGACAGATTTTCTCGCGTCACGATAAATTACGATCTGTTCGGTTCAATTATTTGTACGGTGCAATTCCTTTTCTTTTTGTTTTTCCTTTTTTCCTTGCAATGTAGCAACGCGTTAGAAGGACCTAAAGTAAACGCACGCCACCTCCTACGAATATAATATACATACACCGGAGGAGGTCGGGAGGTGGGTGTGGGGGTTGGGGAGTCGGGGCGGAGGTGGGGAAACGAGCGTACGCAATTTCGAATGCGAATTGAAATAGATATGTTAAAGAAGATGTCGGGCTTTTACGTGGGAGAGCGGTTATAACAACTGTGTAGTGGGATAAAGGGAAGATGAGATCCTCTGTTTATGCAGCCGTCCGTCGGTCCGTCCGACGGTCGGAACGACCGTTCGTCGGAACAGCAACAACAACAGATTCCTGGTGGGTCTTTGGACGACGCTCTTCTGACTCTCTTATATCCCCAGTTGTGGCCTTACCATCTATCTCTTTCTTTTCCTTTCCTTCATCCTGCTTCTACCTTTCTCTCTCTCTCTCGCTCTCTCCTTCCACCTTCCCCTCCCTCACCCAATCTTTCTCTCTGTCTCTCTCTCTCTCTCTCTTTTTCGCTCTCTTTCTTCATTGCCGTACGCTATCCCACTCTCTCCCTCTCCTTCTCTCTTTCTCTTACTCCAAGGCATGGGGGCCTAATGAAGATGTAAGCAGTCAGCCGGCCCCTCTCATGCACGGTCGTGGCTTCGTCCTCTGTCTGTCCTTGTCACGCCAAAGCTCCGGCCTCCTTGGCCCTATACAGGTCCCTTCACGAAAGGGAGGACACGACGTTTCCATACTCATTTCCGTCTTTTCATTTCTTCTTCTTCTTTTTTTTGTCCCTCCCCCCGTTTCTTTTTTCTGTTATTTCTTCTTCTTCTTCTTCTTCTTTCATCCCGCAGCAATAATCTCACAAATTCTCATCATCTCGTTATTTTCCGCGAAATAATCTCTCTTTTTTGTTTCTTTTCTTTGTTCGACTTTGTAAACAATGCGAATGCTTTTTTTCTTTATGGTTCCAAAGGTACATGGGATATTTCGATTCGGAACAGATTATAACGTGTTTCTCTCTCTCTCTCTCTCTCTCTCTCTCCCTCTCTCTTTTTTTTAACTACTCCGTCGACATTATTCGATAATTGCAATTGATTGGGATGGCTGGTTGGGGAGGAAAGGAAATAAAAATTTGTTTTGAAATTTGGGGTAACTTAAAAATTTCTCCGAGCGAGGTTTACGATGGGTATTCATGATCGTAATAAAGAACGATCGATGGGGGAAGATCAAAGGGGAGGAGGAGAGGACTAAAAGGAAAAGAAAAATGAAAAAGAAAGAAAGGAACAAATAGGTAAACTAGAAAGGTGACTTTGGGATTCGTGAAAAATGCTGTAGGTATCCCCGGCTGTGTGCTGTGTAGTGTTCCTCGAAGAGGATGAGGAAGAGGTGGAGGTGGAGGTGGAGGTGGAGGTGGCGCAAGAGCGAAGAGCATGCGTATATTTTCCGTCCTTCTTCATCCACCTACGAGTAGAGTAGCGTAGAAATGGGGGTGTAGGGCGGTAAGGGCGGGTAGAGCGCCGCAGCCTTCCGTTGCATGCGCTCGGATATACGTTCAGGAAGAAGAAGAAGAAGAAGAAGAAGAAGAAGAGCTCGAGGAAAATAGATCAGAAAAGGAAAGAAAAAGAGAAAGAGAAAGGAAATGCACTATGATGCTCTCTGCCGCGCGTGTGGTGGTTTGCCATTCACGTCTACGGTTAGTAAAAGCGACTTATATCTCGTTCTCGGTTTGCGAGTAAATAAAGGCGGCAATTCGAGCTAGGATCGAAATAGAAAGACGTTTAATTTTTTTTTTTTTTCAAAAGAGAGAAAGAGGGAGAGAGGGAGAGAGGGGAAGAGGGAGATTATATCCCCGCGATTACGATGAATTTTCGAGTAGCTTCCTCGTGTTATTATTTATTCATTCATTCATTCATTCATTCATTCATTCATTCATTCATTCATTTATATATTCCGTTTTATTTATTGATTTTATTCGATCTTCTTTTTCTTTTCTTTTCTTTGTTTTTTTTTTCCCCTTTTAATTTCTTCTCTCCCCATTTCATTTTTCCTCTTTTCCACGTTTCTCTTGGACTCTTTGCTATCTCGTTATTTCATGGCGAATGGCGTCAGTGTTCCGTGTTCCCTTCGGGAGGACCGCACGCAGCGACGGAAAGCTTCGCGACTCGAATTTACAATCGGCGTTGGAAAAGAAAAGAGAAAAGGCCGATGCTCTGTCTCTGTCTCTCTGTCTGTCTGCTGTGTGCCTATGTCTCTCTCTCTCTCTCTCTCTCTCTCTCTCTGTGTGTGTGTGTGTGTGTGTGTGTGTGTGTGTGTGTGTGTGTGTGTGTGTGTGTGTGTGTGTGAGTAAGCGGCCGGTGAGGTAAGAGGAGCAGAGAAGAGAGCAACGTGCCTCGTGATTGCACCGGCAAAGCGTTGCGAATTCAGGAGAATGCTTTACGCGTTCTGCTCCTGCCATAAAGTTAAACGCGTCTAGAGAGAGAGAGAGAGAGAGAGAGAGAGAGAGAGAGAGAGAGAGAGAGAGAGAGAGAGAGAGAGAGAGAGAACAGGAGGCCCTCGAAGAAGAGTGTCTTTCACGGCCGATAGAATCATTGCGCTTTGTCCCAAGAGGGTAACTAAGTCACTCTATCTCTCTCTCTATCTATCTATCTATCTCTTTTTTCTTTCTTTCTATTTTCCATTTCCAGAGAAGAAGAAAAAAAAAAAGAAGAGGAGGAAACGAAAAAAGTTCATTTCCGACATTCTGTAATATCTCTCAAAGATATATATAATATATATATATATATATATATATATATATATATATATATATATATATGTATGTATGTATGTATGTATGTATGTATATCGTAGAATGAAACACTATGGTTAACCATGTACCCACACATCATACGAGGGGACAACACTACACCCGCATATATCTCTTAACCTCTTGAGACTCATCAGCTTGCACGTTGTCGTCCTCGTGGTCACCTCACGGATATCCGGTATATACGAACGATCCTCTTCTTTCAACTCCTCCTCCTCCTCCTCCTCCTCTTCCTCCTCTTACTACTACTACTCCTCCTACTTACTCCTTGATCGAGCCGACTCACGAGGGAACAACAACACGCATCTCGAATAATCACGATCGCCTTATCGTTTCTCTCATCTACCACCACCATAACGCGACACCTCTTATTTACACATTCGGTATAACACTTTATAATTCCTATCGCTTTGATTCTTTTGCTTTCCCCTCCCTCCTCCCCTTTGTGCCTCCCATCCCTCTCGTTTGTTTCTTCTCCAACCGACTAACAACCCCTTACGAAAGGAATCTCTTATCAGAGATGCAGACGGAACTTGTAAGATCCTCGAAATTCAAATTCGAAGGACAAATTTCGATTATTTTCGCGAAATAAATTTTCTCCGTTTTTTTTTCTTTCTTCTTCTTCTTCTTTTTTGTTTGTTTTTTTTAATAATAATAATAATAATAATAATTATTATTATTATTATTATTATTATTATTATTATCATTCGATGAAACACACTCCCCGTACCTATACATCTTATCTCTGGTATATAAGCTAGCAACGGGTGTTCAAATTAACGTTCGAGCTACAGATAAATATAGAGGGCCACCCAGAGGGTAACTAATGTACCGCGTGTGGTGGGTGTGTGTGAGACAAAAACGGAGTCCAAGGAATATTTCGTTTCGTCTCGGTGGTCTCACTTATAACTCTTACCATCTTTCTTTTTCTTTTTACTTTTCTTTTCTTTTTATTTTTTCTACTTTTTTCTTAGAGAGAGAGAGAGAGAGGGAGGGAGAGAACTCTCTTTCATCCCTTCCAATCCCTCTTTGTCACCATCCCTTAAATTTTTCTTCGCTCGCTTCTCCCCCCCCCCTCTCTACCCATTTGTTTCTCCTTCAAGGAAGCAATTTAATTTCCTCTCTTACTTTTTTCTTCCTACTTCTTTATTTTTGCTTTTTTGCTTTTTTAATTTTTTCTTCCTTCTACCAGCCATAATATCGTTCAGCGACAATAAAATCATTTATCTAAGACGACTATATATATATATATATATATATATATATATATATATATATATATAGTTCATACGGTTTAAGAACCGAACTTACCCTGAACCCAAAGCTGTTCGACCTTGCTGTGTACCTGGGCCGATTTTAATGCCACGCAAAAGGTAGCCAATGCTAGTATGGCAACGAACAGGACCTTTCCCGCGTGCCTTTGGAGGAAGTAACCGAGCTGACTCAGCTGGTCCTGCAATCGAGCTCTGATCCATACAGCTGACCTCTGTCCTTCCGCCTTGCCCTGAAAAATAAAGAAAAAAAACAATAAACAAAAATAAAATAATATAAACGAAATTCCGTTAGGATTTTATTGTCGAGTCATCGATTGAAATATCTCGTTTCGATATGCGTACGACGGGGAAAAAGAACGTTGTAATCGAAAGAACAGAATAAAACAAAACAAAACAAAACAAAACAGAACAGAAAACAAAGAGGAAAAAGAGATCAAATCAAATGTAAGATAAATCAACTTCGACCCCGAATGGGAAGTGATGGTGACGATGGTGGGTGTTAAGGGGTAGAGAAGGAGGAGAAGAAGGGGTAGGAGGGTAGGTACTATAATATAACTGTTATCGCAGTTTTTTTTAACTTCGAAGTGCGTTAAGGTATAGCCGACGAGATACGATGAATTCACGTCATTTTTTGGTAGAACCCTTCGAAGAAGAGGCACGGATGAGAGAGAGAGAGAGAGAGAGAGAGAGAGAGAGAGAGAGGTAAGGTGGAACGGCAGCCGCGGAGGAGAGCGTTTTAAATTGGCCGCGTGGGCTTTGACGATGATAAGTGGCGGGCCGCGCATTATACGTTGCCGTTGTTGTACGTGGAGAACGGCAGCCAACCACCGTTGACGCACCCTCCCCCTTTTTTCCACGAAAGAAAGTATCATTTATTGTACCTATACCAAAATTAGGTCCCTCGTCCTAGCCCTCAATCCCTCCAACCCCTCCATCCCTCACGTCACACCTCTCATTACAGTGACTCAAAGGCGCGCGTGTCTCATATTGAAGGAACGATTTTGAACGGTCGACGTGACAGAGACAAGTAAAAAAAAAAAAAAAGAAAAAAGAAAACAGAAAATAAAATACAAAAAAATAGAAATAGAAATAAAAATAAAAATGAGGGGAAGAAGCGAGAAAACGATTTGACGTCGTGCAAAAGGAATTTTCGAATTAGTTCAAAATTACTTCGAAAGGTTTCGAATTAATTCGACGAGAGGTTAGAGTTGGATTTAGGTTAATGTCTCGAGTGTTACGAGTCGTTCGAAGTTATGATATAGGTCATGAACCGGTCTCGATAGGGGATGAAAATAAAGAGAGAGTTAGAGAGAGAGAGAGAGAGAGAGAGAGAGAGAGAGAGAGAGAGAAAGGCAAAAGATCGTTTCAAAAGGAGGTACAAAAAGAGGAGGAGGAGGAGGTGGAGGCGGTGACGTAAAAGAGGAGCTCACAAGCAACATTGCGAGCGGCAACGTTGCGCAGTACCTGGTGGCCGATCTGACAATGTGCACCGTGGACCACCCGCAACAATGCCTCTATCTCTACCGGGCCTACAGTGAGAGACGGAGATAGATAGATAAAAAGGGCTCGTGATGGAGACTCTCTCTCTCTCTCTCTATTTCTCTCTCTTACTCTTACTCTATCTCTATCTTTCTTCATTCTGTTAAAATCCTTTGACGGACAATCTAAATACTACGCGTTCGAACGATAGCAAAAACCAACGAAGACCAAGCGTACACCACACACACACACACAGAGAGAGAGATTACAAACGATGATCTTTATCGGATTATAAAATATCTCAATGTATTCGTCGATTAGTATTAAATCGACGGTTAACTTGTAATCCCTTGTATTCGTTTTCTCGTTACTCATTTCGTTTTATTCGTTTATACTCATTTACTTACTTACTCGCTAACTCCATTCATTCATTCATTCATTCATTCATTTATTCATTCATTCGTTCGTTCGTTTATCATTATCCGTTATTATCGTTATTATTTCGTTTTATCTGACAAACTTTCTCCTCGATCATCGAGATATAATGACAAGGAAGGGATCGACGGGAGGTTGAGGTGATTGCGGTTTGGTATGTGGGATGAGGGATGAGGGATGAGGGTAAAAGAGTTGGTAAACGAAAATATGGATTATGATGCACGTTTACGTATCTCGGGGCGGTAGCTGGAGTTGGTATCGGATAGCAAGGTTTTTCCAGCCAATTAAATCTCGTGCCGCCTTGGGCGCATGGGGCCCGAGTAACTCTAGACGCATGGGACGACAATCCCAACGTCGACCACATGGCCTCGGGGGGGTTTATAATATTATCAAGGGAAGGGGTGAGGGGTGGGGTGGGAGTTGCCGATGAAAATCACTCTCTAATCTTTCATTCTTTCTTTCTTTTCTCGTCCCTGGCCAAGCCAACAGTCGTCTTCCTTATTTACGTTCACGTTCCCCGTATCCCAAATGAGATGGAAATTATCCAACCGGGGGAGCTTCTTCTTAGTTTTAAGTGGAAAATGGCCGGCCATCATTTTATTTCGCTCCATACGTAAGTAATACGAAGATATAGGATCTATCAGATAGATATGGATAGATGGATGGATAGATAGATAGATAGATAAGTAGAGATAGAGAGTATTTTTTATCGCAGATGCAAGAATCAAATATTGACTTTGTCCCCCCACTCGTAAAAATTGTTCAATTGTATGAATTTTTACGTACCAATTTTGTTAATCGCTTTTCGTATTAACCGACAATTGTTTGTTATAAATACATCGTACAGATATATATATATATATATTTATTTATTTATTTATTTATTTATATTTTGCCGATCTACGGTTTGTAAATCAAACGAGAGACGACATATCCATGAGAGAGAGAGAGAGAGAGAGAGAGAGACTCTTTACACGGATGACACGTGCTCGTGTTATGACGTAAAGTATGTAACGATTTTGCGAACATTGCATAATGTAATAAAGATTGTAAAGTGAGATGACGATGGGGACTACGATGAGATCTGGTATGAAAGTAAAAGAGAGAGAGAGAGAGAGAGAGAGAGAGAAGTTGGGATGGTTAACGAATTTATGTTATTCGTACCTTTAATGTTTTTTATGGCACGACACAAACTGCGCGGAGAGATAGCAGACAGCATAACAGGATCTTATGTCAACGACGGTGGTCTCCGCGCCACGAGGTTGTAATATGTAGATACTGTCCAGCACGAGAAACCCCATAAGGCCCGCGGGTACCACTTATGGAAAAAAGAGGGTCTTCTACACGCCTCCTCCTCAACTACTACTACTACTACTACTACTACTACTTCCCTACTCTTCTCTCTTATCGTATTCGCAACATGAATGAGAAAGAGAAAAAGAGAGAGAGAGAGAGAGAGAGACGAACGGACCAGAGAAAGGGAGAAAGAGAGACAGTCGAAGGGATCAGAGAACGAGAGAAAGAGAGACAGACGGACAGACAGAGAAAGAGATAGAGAATACTAAAGTTGTATTACATTGAAATAACTTATCGACTTCTCCTTTCGTCGCTCACATTTCAGATGACGATTTTGCGGATGAAGAATATAAAAAAAAAAAAGAAACAAAGAAAATAGAAAGAGAACAAAAGTAAAGAAGTACGAAAGCAAAAAAGGATCACGTACGAATGAATTCGAACGGTATAAAGCCCCTAGGGGAATATGACGCGAGTGGATACGTCTAGGGGAATTGATTGGGAATAAAACGGGAGATCGAGGAGGAAGAGTTAAAGCGAAAAGCAAGATATAAAACGAGGCCGTAATAAACGCGGTTGGTTTTGCGGTTATGTACCATCGCGGGTATCTCTTGCATACTATAACGCGCCTGACTCCTTGGATAAACGAATAGGTTCTTGCGGTAGGTACGGCTCGAAAGTGTCCGCAAGAAACTCGATCCGACCGGGTAGAGCGCTCTAATCGGCCGAAGAATTTCACGGCTATGTCTATTCGAAGGGAAAACCTTTTACTCGACGAATTCCAGTTACGATTTCTTCAACGCACGTCAAGTTAACACGAAGGATCGTATCGTTACGATCGAGAGATCATTCTCTTTCATTCTCTCTCTCTCTCTCTCTCTCTCTCTCTCTCTCTCTCTCTCTCTCTCTCTATTCGAATATTCATCGGAATCGATTAAAAAAGTTAGCTCTTTACGAAGGGTTAAAAAAAAAAAAAAATAGAAAAAAAAGGATCTCAAAAAATTCCTTTCGTAATCTTTAATCCTATTTTCGTAAGTCAAAACGACAACGAAAAGGAAAAGAGATGAGAGGAAAAGAAAAGGTGGGAGTGAAATAACGTTTTCTATTTCGAAGAGAGAGAGAGAGAGGAAAAAAAATAACGATTGGTCGATCACCTACTTTTTTTTCCCTTTCTCCTTCTCCTCCCCCCGCTTCCCCCTCCCGGAACTATTTGGGCTAGCTTTATTTCTCAGATTCTAACAAAAATAAAAAAAGTTCCTAGACCAATTGCGGATTTATAACAAAAAAAAAAAAAAAAAAAAAAAAATTAGAAAGAAAAGAAGGAAAAGAAAGATAGCATAAAGAAGCCTAATAAAAGTCTCGTTAAGGGAGAGTACTTAATTGATTTTCTAAGGTCGCTCAAAAAGAATACCTTCGGCCCTTAATCCGTACTTCTCGATAAAACCTAAGGAAAGAACGAGAGGGAAGAAAAAAATAAAAAGAAAAAAAAAGAAAAAGAAAAAAAAAGAAAAAGCTCTCTCGTCTGTCGTTTTCCTTGTTTCACTTTTTCACTTTTCTTTTTCTTTTTCTTTTCTTTTTTTTTTTTCTTTTTTCAAATAGTCGAGAAAGTTTAACGTTATTCCTAGAATAGGTTACGGCGACTTGGTAGAAAAGGCAGGCGATCAGGTTTAAAAGATTTCTAGAAACGCAGAGGAAAAATTAGAGAAATCTACGAAGGAGAGGCGGACAAAGGGGGAGGAGGGGAAATGGGGGGAGGGGCGGCGACAGAAACCTACGTGTGTAGGATCCTTCGTCAAGGGATGAAAAGGAAAACCTTCGACTCTAACTGGGTGTTACCTTCCGTCTTTTACTTTACTTTTGTCGTGCCCTTTATAAAAGCAACTGAGAGAGAGAGAGAGAGAGAGAGAGAGAGAGAGAGAAAGAGAGAGACGTAGAAACGTCTCTTCTAGTCGACGTAGAAATTCTTCTCGAAATTTCGACACGCCCTAATTCTCTCTCTCTCTCTCTCTCTCTCTCTCTCTCTCTCTCTCTCTCTCTCTCTCTCTCTCTCTCTCGCTCGCTATTTCTTTCTAATTCATCGCGAGAGACGGTCGTCCCCTCCCCCACCTTTAGGAAAAACACTTACAATGTCACATCCCACGGAGGAAGGGAAGACTCGAGGAGAAAAAAAAATGTTGGAAAGATCAAAGACGGTGGACAAGTACAAAGAGAGAGAGAGAGAGAGAGAGAGAGATAGAGAGAGAGAGAGAGAGAGAGGTTCCTCCATGGTATACTACGAGACACGTTCGAGGAAAGTCCTTCCTACTTGAAAATTTTTCTTCTTCTTCTTCTTCTTCCTCTCTCTCTCTCTCTCTTTTTTTTGGTTGGAAAAGTAATCCGAGTAGCGTTTTCCGTTTTCGCGAGAATTACGGAACTTAAAAACCGAAAGGAATTAATGAAATTTCGTAAAAGATAGACTCTTTCCATTTCCGTTTCTTTTTCTCCGATCTATTTATTTCTTTTTTTTTCTTTTTAATATCTTTTTATCTTTTTTGTTTTTCTCTTACGAAAAAAAAGAAGAAGAAGAGAAAGTCGTTCTCTCTCTCTCTCTCTCTTTCAACATTGCCCGTCCAACGATAAAATTAATTTGAAATACTTTTATACGAAGGAGAAGTTCAGTTTAAAATAGGGATGAGATAGAGAAGTGCTCAACGTTTATTCTATCTCTTTACGGTATCATTCTCCCTGTGGTATTTTCTCTCTTTTTCTTTTTCTATCTATCTATCTATCTATCTATCTATCTCTATCTCTTTTTAACGTAGTAAGTATTATTAGTGTGTAGGAAGCCTCACACGTCGTGTCGGCGCCCTTTAATCTCGCTCGACCAGGCGCGTCGCGGCGCAACATGCGTGAATGGTCGGCATTGTGTGCGTGAAATGTGTGTGTGTGTGTGTGTGTGTGGTGTGTGGTATTCTCCGAAGTAGTGCTTTTCGAGTGGTCAGAAAATCAAGGCACGATTATGAAATTACGAATGCACCCGTGGGGAGAAGATCAAAAATTTATCACGATAAAGAGACCTTATAAAATTTATATCCACAGGAATATAAATTTCCTGTCTGGTCTTGTATGAAAAGGAAAGAGGAGAAAAAAAAAAAAAGAAAAAGAGAGAAAAATAAACCATGAAAAAGGTAAAACGTATAAAGTTAGAAAGATAATAGAAAGGAAGGATATAATTGTTGCTAAATAATACATAATAATAATAATTTACAAGAAAAAAATAATAAACACGAAAGTAAAATAATATGTTGTACTATCCGGTATCGTACTTGCATATGTATGTATGTATGTATGTGTGTGTATATGTATATGTATATATATATGTTGTATGTACGTACGTACGTATGTATGTATGTATGTATATATGCATGTATCATGCTAAATCATCACGAACACACGGATGGACATGCAATAAGAGTGAACGACGGTAAAAGGTCGAGGTCAGTGTCTGAAGCATGACGCAAGGAACGTAAACAAATTCGAATATTCCCGCGCCTTTATTCCTCTCTATTGGACAATATTTGCGTACGGACTGTTTATTTATTTATTTATTTATTTATTCATTTATTTTTTGTTAACACATAACAAAATTTTGTTCTTCTCTTATATCTCACGAATAAACATATTCTATAAGACGTGAACAATGGATAAATCTTAAAAATATTGTAAGTCAATTCATTCGGTATGATTAAAGAAAAGCGTTGTAAATTTTTCAAATTTATCATAATTATCTTAATTATCATTTATATAATAAAGATCGTCGATGATCATTCTCTTTTATATATTCACTTTTATATTACTGTTACCATTCATATCATATATTTATATATTTATATATATGTGTGTGTGTGTGGTTTTATACGTAAAAAAAATAAAAAATAAATAAATGTTGTTGAACATGAACGATTGATAAGTATGACGAGAGGAATACAAACTCGCAAATTACATTTTAATGTATCATCGAGTTTGGTAAAAACAAAGCAAAAGGGAAAGAGAAAGAAAAAGAGAAGGGGAGAAAGAGAGAGATAGACGGAGAGAGAGAGAGAGAGAGAGAGAGAGAGAGAGAGAGAGAGAGAGAGAGGGAGATACCAAAGAGTGGCGTGTTTTTGGCTCGGCACGCGTGCACAAGAAAAAGAAAGAGAGAGGGAGAAAGAGAGAGAGAGAGAGAGAGAGAGAGAGAGAGAGAGAGAGAGAGAAGGCCAGTGCCCGTAACTGACTGACTCATCTGCGATGAACGCGAGTCACGAAGCCAAAGAGAAACAGAGAGGAGATGAAAGAGAAAGAGAAAAATATATATATATATATATATATATATATATATATATATATATATAGAGAGAGAGAGAGAGAGAGAGAGGAGGGATATAGAGGGATAGAGAAGGAGAGGGAGAAAATATGAAGCTACGCGGCTTTCTTTCGTGAAACTCTTCTTCGAGGGTGTAGAAAAAAAGTGGAGCATCGACCTCGAATTTGATTCTTTTTCCTCGTTTCTGAAGACAGATCATCGTCTTTCTTTCTTTCATTCTTTCTTTTCTTTTCTCTTTCTCTCTCTCTTTTTTTTTCTCTTTTTATTCTTCCTTTTCTTGGATAAGGGAGAAGGAGAAAAGGAAGCTGGGGGAGAACGAGAAAAAGATATATATATATATATATATATATATATATATATATATATATATATATAATATGTATATAAAGACTATATTAAACGACTATAAACGACTAAAAAAGACTATTTCCTCGGAGTGACTGTTGGTTACTGGTCCAATAAAGAGATTGTGCAATCGTATATATGTAAAAGCTAACGATTAAAACAGGAGTAAAAATGTTCTCTCCTCGTTTCAACTACTAACAAATATTACTTCGTGGCAATCAAATGTCGATCTCTCTCTCTCTCTCTTTCTATGTACGTGCGTGTATGTGTGTGTGTGAGAGAGAGAGAGAGGATGTGCGTGTGTGGTCATGGTATACGTTAGATATGAAAAAAGAGAGAAAAATCATCTCCATCCCGACTGAGAGAAATCTGTTTACCATCCTTATCGTTTTCTTCTTTCTCGTCTTTCCTTGCATTTTTTCTCTCTTCTTTCTTTTTTATCCTCTTTTTTTCTTATTTTATTTTCATTTATATATATTTTTTTCTTTTTTAATTTAATTCAATTTAATCTCATTGCCGTTATGCACTTCTCCACTGCTGCTGATTCTCGTCTTCTTTCTTCATTTCTTACTCTCCCTCTCCCTTTCTCTCTCTCTCTCTCTCTCTCTCTCTCTCTCTCTCTCTCTCTCTCTTTTTCTGTCACTCTCATATTCTAACTCTCGTGTATAGTGTATAGTGTATATTATATATATATATATATATATATATATATATATATATATATATGTATATATATATAATATACATGTATATATCGTACTTATGTACGTTCGAAAGTACCTAATAAAAAGGTCTCTGAACGGGGTTAAAGGGCTCTAGAATGGTTTTTTCTTCTTTTGATCTTTTTTTTTCAAAACTATCACTTATGAATACGTCCATTGATGTCGAATCTCTACTGAGATTATAGTCATTGCATTACCGGTTTATACATCATTTCTACGTAGATCTATCGTTATTATCCTTTTTCCTTTTCTTTTTTTCTTGTTTTTTTTTTTTTCGTTTTTGTTTCTCTTCATAGATCCAACATACAATTCGATGTAGATTTATAAATCGACCTTAGAAGTATCAAAGATCGTCTTTGATCGAGCCAACGATCTATCACGATGCAATGAAAAGTCTCGTACAAAGCAAAACATATTTTTCAATCGACATCGTCGATATTGAAATATATTTTGTAATCAAAGAGGTAGGAGGGAGAGGGAGGTGGAGACGCGCGAAAAAAATGTATTTCGTATTTTTCGTCGAGTCCCTTTCAATCGATTGCGTAGGACCATTCTGCCGGGTCAACTTTGACCCGTCGATTAAAACAAAATTTATCGTGACGTACGATTCACGAGAATTGTTTTCTTCTTTTTTTTTTTTTATTTTAATCATTTTCTTTTTCTTTTTTTTTTTTCATTTCACAACGACGTCATTGAAAACGCATTTACGAACCAACCTACCGAGGCTTCGAAGAGTACGAAGAACTTTCTTTCGAGTCGAGATCGTTCATCATTTCGCTCAAACGAAACGATTGGTGTCACTAGCGCCTGAAGTATGCTTACACCCTCGGGCGCTGTGTAAGCACACGCACGCACACCCCATCCCACACCATCCCCCCCACCCCAAGTAAAGCACTATTCAAAATTATTCGGTGTATAGCCAATGAGTAGAGTTATCGATAGTGAGTTTCGATACGACGACGAATCGATCGTAATAGGGGTTGATCGTTATTAAACGGGATCTTTATTATCTATCTCGTTATTATCTCGGGATCTAACGGAGGAGATACGAGCTTGTTCGTTATTCACGTTGTTTATTCTGTTTCAGGTGGTAAAATGATTTGTCGGAGACGCTATTAGGCAGGCGTCCATGCGAACGCGTATTAAAAGTTTAAACGAAACTGGTTTCAATCGAATAGTTTCGAACACCGTCGTCGTTTAAGTCGTCGAAGAGGTTAGGAAATTGTCCGCCGTTCGTAGAAAAAAAAAAGAAAGAAAGAAAGAAAATTCTTAATTGGAATCCTACGAACGAGCTACGAGCTGGATAGGGGTAGGTTGTCGGGGGGGGGGGGTTAGGAGGGGTTGGAGGTGAGACCGGGACGTTTAAGAAGAAGAAGAAAAAGAAGAAATATAGAAACGAGGATTCATTCCGTTTAACGATTTCTCTTAGATCCTTATCAATTTCCGATGAAGAAACACGTCTAACCCGTCTAATCTCGAACTAAGTAACCACCAGGGGACTACGTCGAGTGAGATGGACGGTGGTGGCAGCGGGGAAAGAAAAGAGACGGTGAAAATAATTATATTTTATAATCCAAAAAATGTGAAAAAAAAAAAAACAGAAGAAAACCGAGAGAGAAAAATCAAACCACGAATCACGTTTCCGCGCGTTGTCGATGGACTTCGTGACGAAAAAAAAAAAAAAGAAAAAAGAAGGAAAAAAATAAATTAATTAAGAAGAAGAGAAAGAGAGAGAGGAGAGAAAAAAAACCGGCGTAAAGTGTTTCCTCACTTTTTATACGATCACTTTGATACGAATGATACGGGAAGAAAGATCGATTAGCGCCAACTCGATTGAAGGTCCGATCGATTGGGGTCGTCTCCGTCGTCTTGCGTTGTCTCGTTGAGATTTACAAAAACAAAAATAAAAAAGAAACAAAAAAAAGAAGAAGAAGACGGAAAAAGGAAGAAATTGTCAGGGGAAAGAAAAGGAAAAAAAAAATAAAAAGAAAGGAAGGGACAAACGATTTTAGAGACCTCTCAATCGGCCAGTTTGATAGATTCGTTCTGAAAAGATACGACTCGACCAGAACGGAAGAAGATGAGTAATAAGAAGAAGAAGATGAAGAAGATGAAGAAGAAGAAGAAGATGAAGAAGAAGAAGTAGAAGACAAAGGTAATAGGACGTCTTCCTTGCTCAAAGAAAATTCCAAGAAAAGTCGAGCGGAGGTGGAGTCTCCTCCGCTTCAGGGAGGTCCGAGCGTCGTAAAAGACGATTGTGGGATGAGGTAGTGAGAGAAAGAGATAGATAGATAGAGAGATACATAGAATGAGTGAGAGAGAGAGAGAGAAGAAGACCTGACTCCTTCGAAAGGCGATACGCTTCGTTCCCGCTTCGCACGGCGCGTACACATTTTCGTCGATCTTCTCTGCGCGAGAAAGGGAAAGAGAAAGAGAAAGATAGATAGATAGATAGATAGATAGATAGAAAGAGAAAGAGAGAGAACAGGAAGAATCTCGTGGTAGGATCTAGGAAGAAGAGTAAACAAGAATAAAATATTATCCTTCCAATACTTTATCACTATATATATATATATATATATATATATATATATATATATATATATATATATATATATATTATACACTAAGATATATAGATATTATATACCAAGGTATTTATACCTATATATTAAGATATATATATATATATATATATATATATATATATCTTAATATTTCCTAGATACATTTGAAAGGAAAGAAACATCTTATTTTTGCCTATGGACAAGTTCAGACAACACGAATCAGTTGTTTAAATACCGAACGGCTAGTCTAACACGATTCAATCTTCCGCATGCTTCTCTCTCTCTTTCTATATATATATATATATATATATATATATATATATATATATATATCTTTCTCTTTCTTTTACCTCTCTTCTTAGAGAGTCCAATAGCCGCAAACGTCGACGAAACACGGTTGGTTCCCTGGACCACCCGCGTGTGTGAAAGTTTACAGCTAGTCGAGAGTATCTATCTCTCACTCTCTCTCTC